>BQNB010016594.1:0-67683 GCA_026074375.1 Tanacetum coccineum | reverse complement strand
TACCTCACTAAGAGCACTTTGTATGACAAATTATAGGGCAAGCTATAGCCCTATGGCTTGACACCACACCCCCATCCCATCATAAGGCATCGCGCCAAAATCACCAGCAAGTTATAGGGCATTTTTTTTTCCTTTTTTTTTGTGCTTTATTTGTGTTGCATTGGGTTAAGTGTGGGACTCGGGGGTGTCCTATAACTTGAGTGTTGAGGGAGGTTGTTTTTGGATTAAGTTATAGGGTCTAACACACCACTGTAACCCAACCCACACCTAGTGCTCTAACTATGGTCAGCTAATCGCGCCTATACTAATCCAAATAAAGTAACAATAAACATATACAAAAAGGGAAATGATAATGAGGCCTCATTCCATCTATTTCAGCCTAAACATATAAATTTAAGCAAATACCAAGTACGAAAAAGACGATCTTTTCATTCGAAAAGCCTCAGAAAACAAAGGGTCATCTTCATTTTCATTTCCATTTTGATTAACCATGAATCTTGAAAACCAACAAGGGGGAGGAGGGGGAGGACGGGGGATAGCAAAGGCAATAGGGTGATGAATAAGGGATAAAAAGTTGGAAATTGATAAAGAGACTTGAGAGATGTTTGGATCAAGTTCATGTATTGTGATGGGTTTTAGAGTATAAGTCGTGGAGGTCAGGAAACTGTGGGCGGCTTGCCGTGGCGTAGGCGGCGGTTTGAGATCAGGCCGGAGAGGTTATGGCGCCGGTTTGTGAGGGGTGGCGGTGTGGTTTTTGTGGGTGGTGCCGGCCATTGGGTGGGATGATGATGATGATGATGGAAATGAAGCGAGCGTCAAAGAGTAGTTAAGAATGGGAGTTAGGAGTGAAGTACTTTTTAATGAGTTCTATAGGATGGTGACACGTAATTAGTGATAGCATCGGGTCAAAATCAAACCGAACCAAACCAATCAAAACGATACGAAACATGAAATGAGAACCAAACTAAAGCGAACCAAGCTAAATCGAAACCAAACGAAACTGAACCGAGCCGAATCAAAACCAAAAACCATAAATATATAAAACTAAAAACCGAACCGAGTAAGGTCGGTTCGGTTTTGGTTGGACTGGTTACGCTCATTTTTCGGTTGATTTTGAGTCACCCCTAAAATCGGCAACCGAAGGTGCAACAACAACAATAACAAACCCAATTCCGTCAAAACATGTTAGTGAAAAGTGAAATGTAGACATATCCTATTTCACGATAAAACCGAAAGTAAAAAGAGTGCTTACATGAAAACTTTGACAATTGAAGGTGTTTGTGAAAAAATTAGCCCGTTCGTATTAAACTAGTAGTGATTAAGCCGAGCACAATGGACGAAAGATCAAACCGAAATGACAAACCGGCACAAACCGTTTTGACTAGATCGAATATTCGGTTCACCTTATTTTACCGGGGTCTCTTCCCCTTTACCAAAAAAAAGATATTCGGTTCACCTTTTTGTCATATTGAGTCTTTGTTCTGGTCCGATTTTACACAAAACCAGGCTATATGCTTTGTTAGACCGAACCAACAAACAGGACCAGACACATTTCGGTCTAGTCCTCGTTTTGGTCATCGGTCCGATGTTTTCACCAATTCGATTTTTGATCAGTTCGGTTTTTGATGGTTCCTTCTGGTTTTTGGACTTTGGTAAGCCCTAGTAGTGATCAAGAGTAAAAGGAATGTATTTATTGAGATGATCACTCTCCTTAAATGATAACTAAATTAACAACTAAATTAAAAACTACTCTTTAACTAACTTTTCATATCATTTTTCTTCTTCATTTCATCATAAGCAAAGTACATAATATATATGCTAAAAACTAATAACGGCACAGCTAGTGGATTAAAGAGTTCTCAATTTGTTACGAGAAATGATAGGCTCACATCTTTTTTACAAACAAACATCCACACTTACATATGGCATGTGAGATGTACCAATTAGGTGTGAGCCTAGCATTCCTCATTTGTTAACTTGTTCCTAAATGTTAGAAATCCTACAAACCCACGATTCCATGCATGTGTAAAATAAGGGAACATAAATGAATAAGTTTTCTAATAGAGTTGGTCTCCAACGACTTCAGTCTTCATATTAGCGGGTGTTCGGGTTCGGGCTCATATCAGATTGCATGAAGCTTGTGTTGGATTTTAGATCTAATTAACAATTAAACATATCACGAGTACGCAGCGGAAAGATCAAACACGTATAGAATTATGTAATTAACAAGAGATAGATATATACCTTTAGCAAGGAACGTTAGACTGCTTATAGCAATAAACGTAACACCGTCTTCAATATACGCGTGTGTATAATACCACGCGAAACCACCAAGATCAAAAGAATGATCTCTCTAAGTATTCACACATAATACATTCTTAGCAAACAATGTGTATGCTAGTACTAATAGTGTTTAACCAAACGATCTCTTCGTCTGTGAATCAATCAACACACGAAACACCTTCTTAAGATTAAGTCACAAAACAAAAACCCTAAAGGGTTATTTGTTTGATCACACGACAAGGAGGAGGAAAAACAAAACCCTTTTGTGGGTTTGGGGCCGGTTGAACAAAAAGAAAGACAAGGGAGAGATTTAGGGTTTTTTAGGTTTCAAGTTATGATTTACAAAACACCCTAAGACCTCCTTTTATAGCCCTTACAATCTTGGTGAAAAAGCAAGCAATCTCCTTCTATATGGAAGAAGATATTTAGCCAGCTAGAAAAAAGGGGACAAACCAAATCTTTTCCTTTTCCTGATTTTGCATATTAGTCCTTTAACTATTAATGACTAATATTTATTCTTGTTAAACTTTTAACGATCGTTTATTTAAACACTAATTAATATATTACATTAATATATTAAATACATTGTTCTACATATTAACGTGTGCGTCCCCTTAAGCTCGAGTAATTCCCGGACATATATAATTTATATTTGTTCATATTCTAACAGCTCCCACTTGGACATGTATAAATTATACAATAACATTGATAAGCGTCTAGCAACATGCCAATGCTCCCAGAAATATCTGAGTGTGGTTTCTCAAAACACGGACAAAATGATTTATGAATTTACAATCCCTTTGTTTCCGATACCGTGTTAAAAATGGATATGGATCAATGTCATTCCATTATTTAACGATTCTGTTTCTCGTATATGTAACTAATCAAGATTACCAAAAATCTATGAGACATATCTACATGAGTTTTCGGGTACGGCCATACACACATCTGATTAATTCTATGAGGGGCCTAGTGGCATCTTTTTCCACTATTGAAGGAACAAATTCTATATTGACTACAAGTGCCAAGTCATCATGTTTCAAACTCACTTCTGAAATAGCCGTTATTAGTTATCCATTTTTCAAGATAACTTAGACTAGATCAAGAAAGATTATCCACATATGCAAGACCTACTTGCATCTCAAGTCTAAGGATTTTGTAAATAAAATCACTTACAAGGTTTACTTGATAACGACGATCCATAAAGTAATATCCTTGTGTTGGAGAAATCCAATATTCATCTTATGAATATCATCTGAGTTTGGTGGACACATCCTTAATATCAACAATATCACCAATCACTTAGAATTGTCTTAGTTTAACAATATTCCCATATTGTTAATCAACAACAGATTAATTTAGAATAATAACATTTATTATTCACGGATTTAAACATGCAAATATAGGACACAATTTAAGATATATGTATAACAAAATACCAAGTATCATTATCATAAAATAAATTGTTCAAACATCCCTTATCCAAATACTAAACACAGATCTACATGAAACTACTAGCTAAACGAAGTCCCATGCTCCTAGCATGCTGAGTAAGCTTTCCTTTAGATAAAGCCTTCGTAAAAGGATCAGCCAGATTGTCATCTGTGTGAACTTTAAGGAATCTTATTTCGCGTAGTGCAATGCACTCACGAACATAATGATATCTCCTATGGTAGTGTCTGGTGCCTTTCTGAACTCCCGGTTCGTTGGCAAAATGAAGTGCGGCTGAATTATCGCAAAACATTCCAATAGGTTCGTTTATTGTTGGTACTATACCAAGCCCTGAAATAAACTTCCTAATCCAAACAGCTTCCATCTCTGCTTCTGAAGCAGCTATGTAATTCAGCTTATGTAGCTGGCTTTGCAGTAGTACTTTACTTGGAGCTTTTCTAGTCTACTGCGCTTCCGTTCAAAACGAAAACGTATCCTGTTAGAGATTTCATATCATCTATATCGATCTCAAATCCAGCATTGCAATAGCAATCAACTCGAAGTTCAGCTTCCGGATTTCCACCATAAACCAAAAACATATCTTTAGTATTTCTTAAATACTTAAGAATATTTTTCACAGCAGTCCAGTGACTTTCACCAGGATTCTGTTGAAACCGGCTTGTTATATTTTGCGCGAACGCAACATCAGGTCTAGTGCATCTTACTGCATACATAATGGAACCCACAGCCGAAGCATAAGGTACATTTTGCATACGCTTCACCTCTTTAGGTGTTGAAGCACCTTGTGTTTTGTTCAAGTCAAGTCTTTCTTGCATGGGGATATGACCACGTTTGGAATTATCCATTAAATATCTCATTCTATTCTCTCTAGTCTTATCCATGTAAGCATTTTGACTAAGTCCAATCAATCGCTTCGACCTATCTCTATAGATTTTGATTCTAGGAATAAATGCTGCTTCCCCTAAATCCTTCATAGCGAAACACTTTCCAAGATAATCTTTTACACTTTGTAAACTTGGAATGTGATTTCCCATGATTATTATGTCATCGACATATAAAATGAGGAATGTAAACATTATCCACTAGCCTTTTGATATACAAATGGCTCTCAATATTTTAGAGTAAAATCCAAACTTTTGATTTACCCTATCTAATCTTTTATTCCAGCTTCTTGACGACTTGCTTATGCTCATTTAATAGATCTTGGAAGCTTCTTACTTTTCTGGGATGTTTAGGATCTGACTAAACTTCAGGTTGTCACACATATAATGTCTTCATCAAGATGACCATGTTTTAAGAAGGCAAGTTGTGACATCATTTGCCAGATTCATAATCATAGTACGCACGCTATAGATATGAGAATTTAATAGCCCTAATGTCAGCGCGGTGTGAGAACGTTTCTTCATAATCAACCCCCGTTAGAGTTGTGTATACACCCTTGCTACAGGACGAGCTTTATAGACGTCTTGTACCCTTGCCATCCATGTCAGTCTTTATCTTATATAGGCCACTTTTACTCCTAAGTTCTTACCAATTAGGAGGAAGAAGATCGATCCAAAGGACTCCATACCTTTTGTCTACCATATTATCTATCATGGATTGCATTTCCGCATTCATAGCATCGATCCACTTGTCAGACTCTGAATCTAACATAGCAGCTTTATAGCTAGTGGGTTCATTAAGATCCCCTAGACTATGCTCCTCCACCTCTACATTTAGACATAAGCGTTTTGGAGCTCGATGTGTCCTTTCGGATCTACGAATCAGAATCACTTCCTCTTGAGGTGGTTCGAAACCTTCAACCTCCATAGGAATTTCGCTAGTGATTTCAGAAGGTGATGTATCTTCATCTTGAATTTCTTCAAGACCTTCGGCCCTCCCACTGACTTCTTGAGTTATGAGATTTTTCTCAAAGAACTCAGCATACCTCGCAACAACTATTTTGTTTTCAGGTGGGAAGTAAAAATAGTAACCCATTGTTTCCTTTGGGTATCCTATAAAGATACACTTAGTAGATATTTGTTGGAGTTTGTTAGGCGTATCCCGCTTTACAAGCGCCTCACATCCCCAGACCTTTAAGTAAGACAAGTATGGAACTTTTCCATACCATAATTCATATGGAGTCTTATCAACCTTCTTGGTTGGAACCATATTGAGAATGCGTGTTGCAGACTCTAGAGCATAATCCCAAAAGGATAACGGCAGAGTTGTAAGATTCATCATAGATCGAACCATGTTTAACAAAGTATGATTCCTCCTTTCAGACACCACATTGTGTTGTGGTGTATATGGAGGAGTAAGCTGCTGGACAATTCCACAATCTTTAAGATAATCTTTAAACTCTTGGCTTATGTATTCGCCACCTCGATCTGATCGAAGAGCCTTGATTGTCTTTCCGAGTTGATTTTCCACTTCATTCTTAAACACCTTGAATGTTTCAAAGACTTCATGTTTATGTTTAAGAAGATAAACATAACCATAACGACTATAATCATCCGTGAATGTAATGAAGTAGCTAGCACCTTGTCTTGACACATGTCTAAGTGGACCACACACATCAGTATGTATTATTCCAAGAAGATCAGTCGCCCTTTCGGGACGATGTGGAAACGATTTCCTTGTCATCTTGCCCGATAAACAAGATACGCATTGATCAAATGACTCATCATCTGTTGATCTTAAAAGCCCTTCTTGTTGCAGCTTTTCAATACGTTTCTTGCTTATATGAGCAAGACGGCAGTGCCACAGATAAGTAGAGTCCAAATTACGTTTGGCTCTTTTAGTGCTAACATTATAAATAGAATTATTATTTGGTACAAGATCATGCATATCAATTTCATAAATACCATTACTGGGAATAGCATTAAAATAATGAACATTGTTCTTAGAAACTGAAATTCCAAAATCCGTAAAACACTGGACAAATCCATTTTCTACCAAACGGTGAACTGAAACAACACCTCTAGTTATAGAAGGTGCATAATGACAATTGTCTAAACAAATCACTAGGCCATTAGGCAAAACTAAGTCAAAACTTCCAATAGCTTCTACTTGTGCACGAACACCATTGCCCACGTACAAATAGAGTGCTCCTTGTTTCAGCTTCCTTGCTTCTCTAAACCCCTGTTTTGTAATACAAACGTGAGTACCACAACCAGTGTCATACACCCAGGATTTATTAGGGAAAGCAAATAATTCTATTGTGAAGATACCTGAAGAACTGGCAGTGCCAACTTGCTTCTTTTTCTTCAACAACTCAGCAAGAAATACAGGACAATTCCTCTTCCAATGACCCACCTCCTTGCAGTGGTGGCAGGTGTCATCCTTAGCTGGGTGCTCTTTAGCAGTAGGTTTAGGGTTTTTAGGCTTAGAGATATAACCGTGTTTATCCTTTCCCTTGCCATTAGCTTTACCCTTACCTTTAGCTTTAAGCGATTTCTTATTGGCTTTCTGGATTTTACCACCTTTAATCATCATTACTTGTGGTGTTTCAGCCTTTTTAGGTAAACCTTTTTCATACTCAATGAGCATAGCATGTAGTTCACCAATTGTCTTCCCCATGTTATGCATATTGTAATTTCTTTACAAATCCAGCAAAATCACTAGTGAGGCCATTCAAGATTAAACCAATACTAAGATCCTGTGGTAACACATAACCAAGACGTTCCAGTTGCTCCACATAGTCTTTCATCTTAAGGACATATGCACCAATGGGTTTCCTCCTCAATTTGCAAGCATGGAAAGTTTGAATTAGGTCAAACCTCTCAACTCCAGCTTGTTTCTCAAACATAGATTTAAGCTCCTGAAGCATATCATAAGGTGAATAATTTTCAAATTTGTCATGAAGATATCAAGGGTCAACTCCAAGCATAAGACAAGCCACCTCATTATAACATGCAAAAAACATTCACTCTGCAAGCACATTGCTTCAGAATTAGCTGCAGGAGCAGGGGGTAAAGGCTGTTCAATGACAAACATTTTCTTTTCGACTCTTAGAGACAACGTAAGTCGACGAAGCCAGTCAATTGAAATTAGTTCCAAAAAGTTTTTCGATTCTTTCAAACATCGACCTGAAAGCCGAATGGTTTATGTTTTGAACAGGTAATGCCATCTACAAAACATAGTTAAAGTTCAAGAATTAGTATTTTCGATAATACTCCTTGAAGAAAATTAACTACCCATGTTTAATCAAATAAATAATACACACACACACACACACAGCTAGGACCCACTTGCCGATAACCACCACCACATCAGTTGATCTGCTAGTGATGGTGTATTCAAAAGGTAATTGACGATCAATAATTGCCGCCGGTGCAATTCCTAGAACCATATGGGACTTACTTTATTACAATAATATACTAGTAAGCATGTTTCATCCCCATCTTTACCGGAAGTTAGGGTCTTACAATCTAAACTGATTAAGTCTTCCATTATAGAACGGTGGGATTATGGAAAAAATAAACAGTCTCACGAAATAAGGGTATAAATCTCCTGGGATTACGATCTACACACGTCTCACGCATAGTAAAAAGCTTGCCGCACGCAGTGTATCTTCAAATTGAATGTTAATAACTTTATTAAAAAGTGTATTTTAATGTCGTGACAAAATGTACGAAGAAGCATGCTTACATCTTCGTATCATAATTAATAAATACATTACTCAATTAAGTAACTTAATAATGTATCACTTATTTTCTAAACAACTTGTTAAAATAAGAAATCACTAGCTACACAAGAAAGATCCGGAGGTCGGGGAGGATTGAACAAATGTTTAGCCATATTATTAGAGAGAAAGGAAAAAGATGGGAAGAGGTGTGTGTCTAGAGAGAGAAACAAGAACACACACTCTTTTTACAAAATGAATCCTCACCCCTCCATGGAAGTATGGAGGGGGTATATATAGGTCAAGACAAGGGACACTATACTATCTAACAGTTATAGTCCTGTAGTTCTTGCCTAATGAAAACTAATGTAATTCCGATATGTCACCATATTTTAAGGCTAACAATCTTCCCCCAATATGTGGACATATGGAATTACTTACAATGTTCCTATCTTGTACAAATACAACATAAATAATGTCTTCCAAAGCGCTTCCAAAGCTGAAGATGTCTTCGAAGTTCTCCTTGTCTTGAAACTTGTACTCCAGCTTGGATCTTCATTGTCTTTACTTGTACAGGAACCATTGTAGTATGCATGAACTGGATTAACTTCCCCCCAATTCATGCAGCATGTCTTGAAAAACTTTCTTCATAGACTCCTTTTTGGCGAAGTTTCTGAATCAGCTTCCCCCCAAACCAACATCCCTATCTTAAGCAGATTCTGAAACTTTGTTGTAGCTTGAACAATCTTCTACTTGTCATTGACGTGCACGAACGAATTTATAGAAGTCAAACCACACTCAACGACAACTGCTTCTTGTCAAAGGGCTTGTGAATATACGTTCATGGGGAGGGGTGCATGCGTGAAATCGTAATTCTAATTCTTCTACCCTATCAAGTATACTTCATAAACCATGCTAAGTAAAGTAGTATACACTACTTCCCCGGAAGTTGACATGGTAACATCAAAGTACACATTTTCCCCATGATGGTTTCGAGCTCTCGGAAGCATCATTGGCGTGTACGTCCATATACTCTGAAAGTCTTGTTTTAAAACACAAATCTATGAATCCCCAAACTAAGCATATACCCTCTTGTCTTTCAGAAACCGTAGAGGAAATGAAGCAAGAATCAAGAAAACTTGGTATAATCAAGGTCTTGTATATGAATGTCGTTGAAGAACTTTGAGAATTTTGCTTAGACTGTGAAGTACCATTGTCTTGGAATCCCGTGAGAATTACTGATTACATCTCAACCTTGAAACTCTCTGGCTAACTTACCAACCTCGTATTCTGTCGGCTATTGTTGTGATCACTTGGTGAAGTAAACCCGATATACCAAACTTGAAAATGAAGTAAAATCCCCCAAATTTGTTACTTAAGCTTGCACTATTGTTGATTGAAGAACGGTGCAAGATTAAATCTATAAGTACTCTATACCCAACCAGAAAAGTATAAGAAGTACAACACCGTCTAGAATATTACCACAGCGTCTTCTGCGTGTGACACTGAGTACTACAATGTAACTCCTTTAAGTGATAGTTATCCAGGTCTGCAACCAACCACCCCTGACTGCTGGTAACTAGATAATTCAAGTCTCAATCATAACCGTTGTACGTTCAAGCAAGTCATCAATCGATAGATTGGGTTTGAAGAAAAGGGGTAGAAAAATAGAAGGAAGTCTCGATGATGAAATAAGTAGACGCCTTCGTAAAATCCAACTTCAATCTCAAATAAGGGATACCAAATTGACTCCGTGATCACTTGTCATCATAATCTGAATCTTTAGCCATTGAACGTTGTAGAGAATCTTATTCGATCGTTGTATGTTATTATCCAATGTTTGTTTGTTTTGAAATCAAATTAACGATCACGGAGTTTTACAAAATCTATGACTTAAACCGTAAAAAGAATCGACTTTTACAGGATTTTACTAAATCAAGAAAAAACCGTGAATAAAAGATTGTTGTTGGTGAAATCGTTGTTGTTGTCGAAGAACTTGAACTTTCAAGAACGATTGTTGAGCAATAAATAGGCGAAAAAAGAATTAACAGCTGATTATAACTTGTGAGGACTAACGGTTAAAAGAAGTTTCAACAATGAGGGTTATAAAACAACAAAGGATGAGTGGTGAATCTACCTTAAAGTCCAGGGACTGAAATTGCAAAATTCCACTTTTGATTAATAATAGAAACGTTTCCCTCCATAACACGTTTTCTTCTTTGTTTTCAAAGTAGAAAAATTTTTCACGATTATGGATTTGATCTTTTGAACCGGTACGGTTATCGTCGGTAAAATCCAAATATACCACGTTGATCGAAATGATGTCATGAACACGATGATATAAATCTTAAGTCCCGTCGTTTACCGACACTCGAAACCGAAAAACTGAAAAATTTGTTAAAACGTTTAAGTTGTTGTTCTTGTTCGGTTCCTACTAGCTTTACTAGTTCGGTTCTGTAAGACAAATACTAGAGTCGTGCTTTGAAAATGAACTTCGTTCCAGTGCCTTGCTATTGTAGCTCTTTCGGTTCTATGGCAGGGTACTCGTGTCGGTTTTCGTTGTTATTGTAAGCTCATCGGTGGTCTTTGAAATGTTACTCGATCGGTTCTCAAGTGGTGTTGCTCGTTCGGTCCTAAGTGCTTTCACTCGTTCGGCTCCAAGAGAATGCACTCGTTCGGTCCTTGATGAAAGTCACTCGATCGACTCAACTCAAAAAGTTACTCGTTCGGTTCGCACTAGATTTGGTGCTTTAGTTCGGGTCACACAAAATATCAAACACCTTGTTGGCACTTTTTTTCTTCTTTCCGTTTCACATCTTGTACACAAAAAACCAACCAAAAAAATAAGCTTTACAAATAAGCTTGATTTAACCATGAATAAGCCACGAAAAAAGAAAGAATAAAAGAGATGATAAGAAGTTGCTTTTCAAACGAAACACACTCTTTTTGTCAAACGAAACACACTCTTATTGATTAAAATGGTATTGACTTCTGATGTTTTTCAAAACAAAAACGCACCAAGTCATAACTAAATATGATGAATAGTAAGCCCAAATGAAAATTTTGTATAGAAAGCCCAAATAAGAATGTAAGCAACAAAAGTATAACGAGTGAAATTTAAACAAAAATAAGCCGAATAAGTAAAAAAATAAGCCTTTTTAAGCCGAACCAATAAGCTCAAATAACATTATGGGACTTACTTTATTACAATAATTTCTAGTAAGCATGTTTCATCCCATCTATGCCTCGATCTAAGGTCTCACCAATAAATCGATGAAGTCGTCCAATTAAAAACTGTGATTGTGTAACACTAACGTCTCACGAAAAAGTGTATAATCACCTTGGGATTATGATCTACATACGTCTCACGCATAGTAAAAGACATCTACAAGTGTTTTTACGAATCGGATGGCAATAACTTATTTAAAAAAGGGGATATTATTTGTCGTGACAAATATATACGAAGAAGCATGCATACAACTTTGTATCATAGATTTTAATAAAAACTTTACTCAATTAAGTTATTTATTACGGTATCACATATTTCAATACATCTAATGTATAAATAGTGTTACCTTTTTAAAATTGACGATTCAACGTGTTTTCAAATATAAAGATTTAAGAATGGTTAAAAATTTGTACACTGTAGTGACATGCCATGGTTCACGGTAACTCCAATCAAACGCACAAAGAAGCGGAGAATCAGGTCAGTGCGAAGCATATTAAAAACCTGAATTCTTAGGAATATTGACCACTCCGCCTTAAACTTCTCTTATAGTTTGTTCTAGTAGATGAGCAGTACTTCTCATGAGTCCATAGCGTCCAGTTTTAACCAATCAAAATAAAACTTTAATTTGGAATACACATTATGAACTATAAATAGTTCATAATAAATCTGATTTCATAATAATTAGTCATGTTTATATTTATTTTTGGAAAAAAAACTTTTTATTTTCTCATAAGTCCAATACTTAAAATAAAACAATATAAACATAAAACTAATTCACATAACAATTTATTCAATAAATAACACCTAACAATTAAGCCATGCAAATATTTATAATGATCCTAATTATCTAATAATTAAAACATGTATGTATCTATATAAGGCTCCTTCGTCTTATAAACTCCGGCCACATCCATCGACATAATCGATTGCGTAAGCCTTATACAAATACATACCATATAGCACATAAATTAACTTTTAAGGCCCCATTAAGACATGCCAAGGTCTTCCTTAGCTTTTAAAGTCGTGGATCGAAACCACATATATTTAGTGATCTATGTTTTAGGTCTTGATCATCATATTTGCATAATAATTTTAACAATTAACAAGATTAATATAATATATCGTTCCATGATAAAAATATGCATGTATTTATCATGGATACCGAATTAACAATTAATTATAACATAACCGGGATCAATTAACAATTTAAACCCATCAAGTTTTATTCATAAAATTGCATACAACCTAGAAATCATCTAATCACTTTTAATAACCAATAAAAATTGGATCTTGATGCATAAAGATCGAATCTTGATGCATAAAAACGCCCAAAGGGCTTAAAAATTAATCAAGAACACTAATTTGTTTGTTCAATTTTATTCTTGTAATTACAAATTCATATACGATGGCTCTAGATGCCACTATTAGATTTTAGATCTAATTAACAATTAAACATATCACGAGTACGCAGCGGAAAGATCAAACATGTATAGAATTATGTAATTATCAAGAGATAGATATATAACTTTAGCAAGGAACGTTAGACTGCTTATAGCAATAAACGTAACACCGTATTCAATATACGCGTGTGTATAATACCACGCGAAACCACCAAGATCAAAAGAATGATCTCTCTAAGTATTCACACACAATACGTTCTTAGCAAACAATGTGTATGCTAGTACTAATAGTGTTTAACCAAATGATCTCTTCATCTTTGAAGCAATCAACACACGAAACACCTTCTTGAGATTAAGTCACAAAACAAAACCCTAAAGGGTTGTTTGTTTGATCACACGACAAGGAGGAGGAAAAACAAAACCCTTTTGTGGGTTTGGGGCCGGTCGAACACAAAGAAAGACAAGGGAGAGATTTAGGGTTTTTTAGGTTTTAAGTTATGATTTACAAAACACCCTAAGACCTCCTTTTATAGCCCTTGCAATCTTAGTGAAGAAGCAAGCAATCTCCTTCCATATGTAAGGAGATATTCGGCAGGCTAGGAAAGAGGGGACAAACCAAATCTTTTCCTTTTCCCGATTTTGCATATTAGTCCTTTAACTATTAACGACTAATATTTATTCTTGTTAAACTTTTAACGATCGTTTGTTTAAACACTAATTAATGTATTACATTAATATATTAAATACATTGTTCTACATATTAACGCGTGTGTTCTCATAGGCTCAAATAATTCCTGAACATATATAATTTATATTTGTTTATATTCCAACAATATCTAATCACGTTTCTTCTGATGATACAATGTCTACTTGTCATGCTATCATATTGTGATATCTAATAAAATTTCTATTGGCTATATGATATCTAATCGTCATTATAACATATCGTAATATCTAATCATATTTTTATAAGTGCCATATGTGCAACCCACAATTTCAGGTCACTTTACGTCAATAAACTCAAACTATTTACTTTGAACTTTTACGCGTTTACTTTTAATTTCAACCGTTAAGTTAAATCGCGTGAACCAAAAATCAGCAATTAACGTAAACCGGCATTAAATAAATAAAAGTTTACGTTAAACAAGTGTTATATAATTATTACGAAGAATTTATAACTTTTCATATTTTATTTTTATACGTTACGTAAAACATTTTCGTTTCGCGTTTTGAGCTTCCATGCATGCATGTAAACTATACCACCTTTCTACACTTAGCCAAATACCCACAATTATACTCAATACCCAAAATTTATTATATTTCTACCAAAAAATAACCAAAACTGGCCACCCTATTGAAATCACAAAACAAATAACAAAATTTTGCTAAGATATTTTCATATGCAAGTTGCTAGTTTATTTTCCAAGTCTTCTTAAACAAAGCTAGTAACTCCTACCAAAACTCTTACAGGCCCACTCCCCCCCTCAATCCCTTACAATGCCACTCCTCCTAATTTTCATAGATTGATTAGATCATGTTCCCTAGATATTTATGCCATATAAGGATACATCAACTAGCTCTTTCATTCACTCCCATTTCACTTGCAATTTTTTTTATCAAAGTCTCTCTTCCTCTCATCCTCAACCTACGGCTCAAAATTTGACCATAAACAAATCCATAGTTTCCATTTTCTTGATATTACAAGTATACAAGTGTTATCAAGGTTAATTTCTAAGGTGTTTCAATGTGATTTCAAGTTTAGGTTTTAAGGATTAAGCTAGGGTTCCATCATTAAAAGTTAGGATTTTTATAAGATTTTGGGGTAAAAATCAAGGCCTAGTATTTCTTTTGTGTTCATAAGCTTTGTAAGCATACCCTTTTACTCTTTGGATTTTCATACATTTTGATTACATGTTTTTATACTTACATAATGTATTTATATACATGAACACTAAGATTATTAAGTTATATCACCAACTAGTAATTTTTTAAACATTTGCAAAGAAATCAAGAACACTACTTACTTGTATGATTATTAAACATGTTAATAAGTTTGTTATTCATAAACTAGCTTATTTGATTTCATAAGTTATTTCATTATATTGTAAAGTGTTGGATGAGATTAGATTAGTTTGGATGTGTTGATTGTGGAAGAGGTTGAAGTGGTTAGATTAGTGGTTTTGTTGTGTAAAAATAGAGTAGAAATTATAGACAAAAAATGTGTAAATACACTTCCTTAACAGCCGAGTTTGGGCAGTAGGTTAGGGAATTTTTGACAAGTTAAAACTTTAAAAATGTGTTAGTATGTCTCAATACGATTCCGTGCATATAAAGAACTCAAAAAACGAATGTAAAACGAAGAAATTATGGTCAAAACAAGATTTGAACAATACCGACAAAAATAGTTTTTTGGCATAATCTGGCAGATTTATATTTCTTGTTTTAACCATTTTCGGGTCCGAACCGGCTTAAGTATAAAACCAGAAACTTGTTCAGAATGATTTTTCGGTAAAGTCATACGAGTTTTGAAGCCCAAAAGTGTAAAACGAAAGAGTAATTCATAATCGAACTTGGACTATTTTTCAGACAATGACATGAAAATTTCTGCACACTATTTACACATATATTACCTGACATTATATGTAATTTGGGTTTCGGGCGTTCAACGGGCCCTATGGACTATAAACGTTAAGAAATAATATAGCATCACTTATATAATATTTATACACGTTTAAAACTTTATAAATTAACTAGAGTATATATATTATCGTTGTAAAAATAATAAAAGTGGTAAACTTAACAAAATCATTATTTTGATTTATAAGCTAAGTCTAAAACTATTAGATGGTGATATAACAAGATAAATATAGTGCATTGTTCTATATTTTCATGCATTATTCTAAATCGACCTATAATTAAATAGGTTGCATACCGGTCCTTATCGACGACAATCTTAGATAATTTTTCTAGAAATCAATTCCATCACTTGAGGTGAGTTTATAGCCCCACTTTACTTGTTTAACAATACTTTACAAATCTCGGAGTGAGATACATGCTTTTGTAATACCCGCCCCAAGGGGCATCGGATTGCGCAGCGGAAATTAACAATTTAGTGTTACTAAATAGCATCTTTTACCATGATAATAGAAAATGACTCAAATAAGACGTTTACCAAACAAGTATTCCAAAGTTATTCAGAGTTAAAATGCGTTTAGGTCCCACAGAATCGTAACCACCGTCTATTACAAACCATAAAAAACATATTGTTTTCAAATAAAAGACATTGTTTTAAACACCACATGAGATATTGTTTTTGAAAGACCGATTATCAATTATGGGGTTTAACATTTTACATGTAACATTTACTTGTAAATACTCCATAAGAATACAACTAGTGTATTAGAAGGTTTATGTATTTGTATTCTATATCTCTTCCGGATTCTAAAACGCTCCCACTTGTTTTTTGTAATTAATGACTCCTTCTAAATTACTTAGCATGCAGAGTAGCAATTACAAGATACATTGAACAGTTCCTGAGTTTAGTTTGTAATATCATTCTTTATAAGACTTTTAACAAATTTAGATGTGTTAATAACCTTCTAGGAATGGAGTTATATTGAGTATAATCAAGACATACTCAATTTCCAAACCTTGACAGATTTTGAGGTAAAAAATATAAGTTATCAAAATCAAATAATTTCAAAGAATTTGATTCAACACTCTAGACATACCTTGAATATGTGGTATTCTATGAGTAATTTTATTGTGAGACTTTATCACAATCTTTTAGATAACTTAATACTTTTTAGGTCACATACTTATCAATTGTGTCAAACCAAATTGAATATATAATATTTAAAAACCTATTTGCATGCAATAATGTATACGGCTTTAACTAGTTCAAGAACTCTATCCATGTTAACAATACATTATTTTGCCTTTGAACAATTCAAGGACTTTTGTTCATGTCATAGCCAGAAGATATAACTTACTTTATGTTATAAGTCTTTCAACATTTAAAGGACTTCATGTTTATTAATTTACATTAAACATAAACATATTAAACTAAAGTAACTCTGAACATCAACTCTTGACCTTCATTAAAATTACAAGTTAATCTAGATTACTTCATTATTTGTACATTCAAAAACACATAAACCTTATACTTGAATTAGTCTATCAATTAAGATTACTTCATTATTTTGGACATTCCAAAAACACATAAACATTTTACTTGAAGTAGTCTTTAATTCATATCTCGACATATTGTTTCTTACTTTACGGTCAAGAGAACCTTTAATCATATTGTTATTGTCATGTGTTGTACCTTGCACACAATAAAGATTTCTCCCACTTGTGCATGGCACAACATCATACCATGTAATCAAACAACACGACATTCGTTTGTTTATGTGGACAATATGATAGTGTCACAGATATTAGCGTTACAAGTAGATACTTGACCACTTTGTTTAGTAAGAAATAGTGCCAACTATCCTTAAAAAACATGAAGTGTTATAGTTGGAAAAATTATAATATAAATTCTCAAGACAAGCAAGAAATAATCTGGGTAACCTTGTAGCTCCCACTGAATTTGACAGCATCACATGAATGTCTTTAATTCAGAAATAAATCGTGATGCTCCCACTGGATTTGACAACATTGCAAGTGTTCCATAACCAGTGAAAACAAATAGTGATCTATTTATTTTCCAACTCTCTTTGAAATCTTAATTAGTAACATGTTACTTGGATTTCAAAAGTTCTACTATGGTTAGATGAGGGACTATCCATCAATGCTATTGATTAACTTGAAATTTGGGCATGCAATTTCCTCCTTAATTTGGATAAGACAAACTACTAGATATATTTATCCAGTTTGTCCTATTACTATCAAGAACCTCAAAAACATCTTACATTAAGATGTTACCATTTGATAGCTTTAAGAACATAATCTCTAGTTATCTATATGTCTTATATGTTTCAAAATATTCACCACGAAATCTATATGAAAATATAATCATGCAGTATACTTAATATTTAAGCTTCCTTATAGATTTTGATTACATTAGGACAATTTCTACGTTCCTATTATTACTTTCCGAGCAAGAAAGATATTATGAATGAGTCTCCATGTTCCTACAATGAAAGGAGTCTCGGTTTGACTTCTTTGATAAAGAAACAAACCCATTTTTACTGTTTTATCGTTCATTAATACTATTAATAAATCACAAATTCAATATAGTATTTTCGATAAAACGCCTTGAAGAAAATTAACTACCCAGGTTTATTCAAATAAACAATTAAATTTCTAAGGTTTAGGATCCTATACTGACATACCACCACCACATCATTGATCCTGCTAGTGATATGTATTCAAAAGGTAATCAATATTGATAATTCACAACATTTGTAACTCTAAACCAAAATGGACTTACTATATTACAATAAATATCTAGTAATCAATTTTCATCCCCATCTATGCCGCGTGTTAATAGGTCTAACCATAACAACGCTAAGTCGTCCAATCAAAAACTGCGATTATGTAACACTCACCGTCTCACGGAAAAGCGTATAATCACCTTGAGACAGCAAATCTACATAGTAAAGAGCAGTCTACAAGTGTTTTTACAAATTGGATGGCAAAAAAAAAAAAAAAAAAACAACTTATTGAAAAAAGGGTAGTTTATTTGACGTGGACAAATAGGTCGAAGAAGCATGATATCATCTTCGTATCAAAGTATTTCAATAAAAACTTATTCTCAATTAAGTTATTATTACGGTATTCACAAATATCATCGTATCTTATACATAGATAGTGAGACCTTAAAATTGACGATTCAACGTATCTTTAAATATAATGATTTGTCTTTTATCGCTGGAAAAGATTTAAGAATGATTAAAAATCATTGAAACCCTAGACCATTCGCGACTTCCTACATAGTATGCAAGGTAAGGAAACTACAACGTAGTCAGGTATTATAGGGTAATGGTGTCTACAAGACCGAAGTCTTGATGAGTCTCCCCGAACCTTGACTTTGGCAACTAAATAGTAACTTTTGCAATTAAGTCATTAGAAAAATTAAAACTTTAATTAAAGAATACTTACAAACTATATAGTACTTATGGCAAATTAAGTCATGATAAAAAGTAAAACTTTAATTAAAGAATGTGAACTTTTAGGGTAATTGCATTAAGAATTTTGAATTTTTTTCGGGGCTAAAAACATTGGTTGCCTGTAATAAAAATTTGAGAGAAGTTTGTAATTATTTTATGCAGTTTGCCAATCTTAACTAATACTTTTAACATCAGCATATTGTTTTACAAAGATGTGTGGAAACAACTTATCAACAATAAATTACATCAAGTATCCACTCTCTATAAGTTGTTCGTGTATGTTTTGTCCTTTATTCCAGATCTACATGCGATTTATAGTTATTTTCTAGATCAATTTGCTGCAGTGCCTTAAGTTCAAGACAGACGAGGCACAAGATGCTAAGAAGATGGAGAAGCTAAACAACATATTCTTCACCCTCATGGCTCGTGGCCCCTAAAGTATCACTCTTTACATTATTCTTCTTTCGTTATTGCCTTTTCTGTCTATCTTAATCTTTTGGTGATTATTGGAACTCCGTTAGGTACTAAAACAAGAGGTGTCATGATAAATAGAACAGTAAAAGCATATAGAAACAAAACATATATCAAGAAATGCCAAAGTTTGTATATCCTAATCGAAATATGATTGTAGATATCTTGATTTATGGATTTTGTATGCTTATTACCTAAAGTAGCATAGATCACGGCTGATACTATACAGAGAAACAATTAAGAAAAGTTTTGATAATACCCTTTTCATAACATTAATCTTGGCTTTGAATCAGGCTAAATTCTACCAATTTGTAATACAAAGATATTAACGTATATGATACATTTTTTTCCCTTTCTTGGAGAATAGGCCTTGAATCCAGTACTAACCATGGTAGGAGAATTTCAGGAACGTATGATTTTATGTAGTGTTAGTGTTGGGTTTTTCAACTATTAACCATTAAAGATCACGAGTACGCAGCGGAAAACATTTAACACGTATAGAATATGTAATTAACAAAGGGATCAAGAAGCATGTACCTTTTAGCAATAAACGAACACCGTTCTTGAATATACGCGTGTGTATAAATCGAATACCACGCAAACTAAACAAGTTACCAAAGTAGATAACCTCTATGGTGTGCATACACTACACGTCACCGAGATACGTTAGGATGCTAGTCCTTCTTTCACGAATAAAACAACCGAACACGATGTTCTTATTTTAGATTTTGGCGTCATACGATCAGATCCCGCAATGATATTATAGTAGATCGTCAAAACTATAAGGAAAAGGGACCAAGACAATATCTATGCAAATATGTATTGCATGTAAACATACGTATGTATGTTTGACATGAATAATACATACGCATGTGTAATTTGCTTCTGAATGGAAAGTAACATGCGATTGGGTTATTTGCTAGATTACAATCGTAGGTTTCTTAAGCTAGTATGTATGCGTAAGATATAATGATCCCATAGGGGTCATTATATAGTCCAATAACTTGGTCTCCAAGTTATAATACAACACCTCCTCTAGTTTTTCAAAAATAACACTTGAACCCTCCTTCTTTTCTAGTTCGATCGGCCTTAACCAACACCCCACGGGTTTGGTTTTCGTACTAACAAGTCCCTCACTTGTTAATATCTATTATTTAAATCTAACGTCTAACGTTATAATTAAAGACCGTTTAATATTTCATAAAGTATATTACTATAATTAATATACTATAAATATATTAATTATATTAATAAACGTATCCTCTGTGTATACGCGTGTGCCCCTATAGGCTCACATATTTCCGGCCATATATTTATTTATGATATGGACATATCCCAACAGTTAGAACATTACTTTTACCTTTTGTTGGATAAATTAGGAAACACGGTACATGGAAACAAGATATCGAGGCAAAGATGATTACGAAGCGTCCGGTGATTATCTCAAAGAACAGATTTAATGCTTGTCGCTTCATCAACAAGATTCGTCTAAGTTAGGTATATAAACATTCATTCAATCAATTATTTTGCATCTTTTATATGAATAAGTTTGCTGTTATGTATGTATTGTACGGAAACAGTTTTCAGCCATGAACCAGTTAAAGAAAATGGCTCTTAGGGTAAGATACAATACTTGCTTTATATACTCCCTTTAATTTGACGAACTATTGAAGGAACAAATTCTTTATTGACTACAAGTGCCAAGTCATATGCTTCAAAATCACTTCTGAAAATAGTCCTTATTAGCTACCTTATTCAGGATAACTTAAACTACATCAAGAAGGATTATCCACACATGCAAGACCTACTTGCATCTCAAGTCTAAGGATTTAGTAAATTAAAATCACTTACAAAATTCACTTAATGATGCCGATCCATAAAGTGATAATTAGTTGGGGAAATCCAATATTCATCTTATAAATATCATGTGATTTTGGCGGACGCTTCCTTTAATATCCAAGATATCACCAATCACTCAGATTTGCCTTAGTTCAACAATATTCCCACATTGTTGATCGACAACGGACTAATTTAGAATAATAACTATTATTATTCATTGATTTAAACATGCAAATATAGGACACAATTTATATTAAATATAACCCACATACCTCGTTATCAATTTATCATTAATATTTTTTTTTTTTAAAATTGTCTATACATCCATTATCCAAATACAAAATAGATCAAATTGCATGAAAATATCTAATTGACAATCATGCCTCAAGATATGACGATCGTACTTGTTGACAAGGCTTAGATTTCCATAATTTCAACTAGATTTTGATTCTTTAGGAATTTTTGAGAATATTATTATAAGAATTCAATATGTAGTTCTTGAATATGTATGATGATTGTTTGTTTATATATATATCCAAATATCTTGACACACTATATCTCATAAAGTATGTGACATCAACTATTGACACAATCATCTTCCTTAGCTTCCAAAACTGTAATGCAGTCGTATTCTTTATGTGTAATGCAAAACTATGCTCTCAGGTTAAGCCACAATAGTTCCACATGGTCATCATCAAAAATGAAATCATACCATGACTAGTATTGAGTGTCATCTCAATTAGATTTAGCATCCGTGTACAAAAACATCCCCATGCCTTTTAAAATCCGTAAACGATGAATATTCTCCTTTTTAATTTTGACACCCTCATGAACTCCATGTTCATTGGTTTATCCTAATTGCACAACAAATTGTTGCAAATATATATCCTTAGATTTTGATTTCGTAGAAAAATCCATAAGCTATAGAAGAAATGTCCAAACCATACAATATTCCAATTTAAAATATTCAATTTTATAATTATCTAATATCTTTCAACCTAAATAACCAATGTGTCAATCATCTTGCATTCAGCATGATCTATATGACTTACACATATGATGTACATAATGAATCATTTAATCTAACTAATATTTCATTGATGTTCTATCTTATCAAAAGATATGAATCCATTTAGACTTTCTAAATGATATGTCATGTTGTGTTAGACTTATATACCATATATGTTTATAGCAATAAACATATTATTTCAAGATTGTATATTTAATTCCTAAATCTTTCAGGTGATGAAAACCTGAACATAATACTCCCACTAGCTTTGAATACTTTGGAGTCATCTTTTAATAATTATTAATAATTTAAATCAAGATAATGATTTTTATTTAACAATAAAACCTTAAGATTATTCTCCTAGTTGCTTTTACAATAATCCTCAATGACTTGGATTCTTTCCATTTGTACACTTCATAAAGATTATATGATTCTTAAATCACTTTGATTTACTAACCGTTCTAGTATTATAGTAATCATTCATTCGAAGAGTTTTAAGACTCTATTGTATGTTTCATTATTTGAACACTAATTATGACAATCAATCATTTTTTATATAAATTAATTGCACATAGAAGAATATTTAATCACAATTCAATTGCTGGAGTTGATTAAAAATCTTATAATGT
Organism: Tanacetum coccineum; assembly: GCA_026074375.1. Taxonomy (NCBI): domain Eukaryota; kingdom Viridiplantae; phylum Streptophyta; class Magnoliopsida; order Asterales; family Asteraceae; genus Tanacetum; species Tanacetum coccineum. The sequence goes on along the minus strand of BQNB010016594.1, from coordinate 44,649 downwards.
ATGCATTATGTATGTGTACAACATTGCCCTTATGAGTTTGAAACCAAGAACATAACCACTTGGGTTTTTCTTCTCTTTTAAAACTCATTCTAACTTTACAGTCTAACTGTTTAGTTAAAGATCAATCAAGTTCCAAAATTGATTATCTTGTGGACAGCATCTTAACATTCATAGTTTGAGTCATTTGTCAAATTCAAAATTCAACAATGCATATTAATGGTTACACCATGATACCGAATTCAAAATTCAATAATGCATCTTTAACAGGTTCCCATGATCCTGTGACTCATATTCCTCAAATTGATATAACATTTATCAATAGTATTTGAGGTATCCTTACGGATCTATGAACGAGAATTATATCATTATGAGGTTTAACATTTACATGTAACATTTACTTGTAAAGCCTCAGTATGATATTCACTAGTGTGTTTAGAAGGTTATGTATTTTGTATTTTTTATCTCTTCCAGATCTAAAACGCTCCCACTCACTTTTTGTAATTAAAGACTCTTCTATAATTACTTAGCATGTAGAGTAACAATAATTTGTTCTCTTTTGGGACATTACAAGATACATTGACAGTTCATATGTTTAGTTTGTTAATATGATTCTTCATAAGACTTTTAACAAAAAACAGAACTTCAAAATTTAAGACTTAATGTGAATCATCACATTCCATAATCATGATTATGTCTTATTAACCTTCTAGGTTAGAGTCTTATCGAGTATATATAAGACATACTCAATTTCAAACCTTGACAGATTCGGAGGTGAAATATTTAAGTTATCAAAATCAAATAATTCCAAATAATTTGTTCATATACTTAGAACCAACCAACTCCACTCTCTCAACTATCTTTATATCCAATAACCTCCATCATACCATAAATATGTGGTATTCTATGAGTAATTTTATTGTGAGACTTTATCACAATCTTTTAAATAACTTAATACTCTTTAGGTCACATACTTATCAATTGTGTCAAACCAAATTGAATAGATAGTATTTAAAAACCTATTTGCATGCAATAATGTATACGGCTTTAACTATTTCAAGAAATCTATCAATGTTAACTATACATTATTTTGCCTTTGAACAATTCAAGGACTTTTGTTCATGTCATAGCCAGAAGATATAACTTACTTTATGTTATAAGTCTTTTAACAATTAACGGACTTAGTGTTTATTAATTTACAATAAACATAAACATATTTAACTAAAGTAATTCTGAACACCAACTCTTGGCTTCAGTAGTAATTTCAAGTTAATCAAGATTACTTCATTATTTGTGACATTCCAAGAGCACATAAACCTTTTACTTGAAGTAGTCTTTAATTCATATCTTGACATATTGTTTCTTACCTTACGGTCAAGAGAACTTTTAATCATATTGTTTTTGTCATGTGTTGTTCCTTGCACACAATAAAGATTTCTCCCACTTGTGCATGGCACAACATCATACATGTAGTCAAACAACACGACATTCGTTTGTTTATGTGGACAATATGATAGTGTCATAGATATTAGCTTTACAAGTAGATATAGAACCATTTTGTTTAATAAGAAATAGTGCACGACTATCCTTAAAACCATGAGTGTCTATAGTCAGAAAAGTATATATTATTTCAAGATAATCAAGAAATAATCTAGGTTACTACCAAGATTAAAACCTTGTAGCTCCCACCTAGAATTTGACGCTTCACATGATGTCTTGTTCGAAATAAATCGCGATTGCTGCCTACTGGATTTGACACCATTGTAAGTGTTAATAACCACGTGGAAAACAAATAGTGATCTATTTATTTTCCTACTTTCTTTGAAATCTTAATTAGTAGCAATGTACTTGGATTTCAAAAATTTCTACTATGTAGATGAGGGACTATCCATCAATGCTATTGATTAACTTGAAAATTGGGCATGCAATTTCCTCCTTAATTTGGATTAAAGCAAACAACTAGATACATTATCCTAGTTTGCCTTTACCACTTTTGCGGTAATATTGGTATTTCCTAATCAAGAACTCATAAAACATCTTACATTAAGATGTTGTCCTTTGATATCTTTAAGAACATATTCTCTAGTTATCAATATGTCTTATATGTTTCAAAGTATTCACCACCGAATAAGGGTGATGAAATCTATATGAAAATATAAGTCATGCAATATACTTAACTTTTAAGTTTGCTATGAGTTTGATTACATTAGGACAATTCCTACGTTCCTATTATAACTTTCTGGAGCAAGAAAGATTATAGGAATGAGTCTCCATGTTCCTTACAAGGAAATGAGTCTCAGTTTGACTTCTTCAAAGAAGAAACAAACCATTGTTTACGGTTTTATCGTTGCATAAATACTATTAATAGAATCGCAAAATTCAATTTTAGTATCTTCGATAATATTCCTTGAAGAAAATTAACTACCCACGTTTATTCAGATAAACAATTAATTTCCTAAGGTTAGGACCCAACTTGACATACCACCACCACATCAGTTGATCTGCTAGGGATGGTGTATTCAAAAGGTAATCAACGATTGATAGTTCACAACTATTGCAACTCCTAAACTATATGGGACTTACTTTATTACAATAATTATTAGTAAGGCATGTTTCTCATCCTACTCTATGCCGCGTGCTAAAGTCTAACTCAACATGCTAAGTCGTCCAAATCAAAACTGTGATTATGGTAACACTTAATGTATCATGAATAAAAGTAGTTTTAATCACCTTGGGGATTGCAAATCTACATACGTCTCACGCATCGTCTCGTCTCGTCAGTATATTATATTTATCGTTGTTTTCATTTGGTCTTGCACAAAATATTGTCATGGTGTTTACTTTAGAATTAAGACAAACAAACCAAAGATCCCCAAATCAAGAACCCTAAATTGAAAACCCCAAATCAAGAACCCTAAATCTCCAAATGAACGGGCCTCATCCAACATCCCAACACCCCAATTCCAAAAATCTCCACCACATCTCGATCACGATTTTTGTAACTAATTTTCCAACAACAGTGTCTTCTAAAGATCTATGGAAGCTTTGTGATAGGCAAGGAGTGGTTGCAGATGTGTACATCGCACGAAAGTTATCAAAATCAGGTCGTCGCTTCGGATTCGTTCGTTTCATCAAAAACCCAGATCAAGCGAATCTATTGGAAGATCTAAACAAGATCTGGATTGGGAGTCATCATCTGTTTGCTTCAATTGCACGCTTCGATCGAAAACAAAACTCACAACCGAATCAATCTCATCAGAAACAATCGAATAACACTAAACCTCACGAAACGGGTCACGCTAGTCACACAACGGGAGGACGATCTTATGCATCTGTATTGAATGGTAAGGAGGGGACTCAAAAGCCAGTATTGGCTGGGCCAATAACAAAAAATATCACCCTCGAAAACTCTGATTTATTGGAATTATCTGATACTTCAAGTGTAGTTCTCGCAAAGGTAAGGGATGTTCATCTAATAATTAATATTTATCGCGTTTTAAAAAAAGAGGGATTCTCTGATTTCAAGTGCAAATACATGGGGGGACTCTGGCTCTGGATTGAATTCAGCAGTGACGAGTCAAGGTTAAAGTTTCAAAAAAATACGGAGATGGAATTGTATTTTACCCAACGAAAACTTGTTTCACATAATTTCATTCCCGATGAGCGAATGATCTGGATCGAAATAGATGGACTGCCACTCAATGCATGGACTACTAATGCATTTAAAAAGATAGCAGGCAATTGGGGAGAAACGGTTTTTGTAGATGAAGACGCTGATGAAAATATTGCAAATGGAAGGGTATGTATCAAAACAAAAATAAAAACTCACATCATGGATTCGTGTCTGGTTTCTATCAAGGGAGTCAGATACCAGGTTAGAGTTCGTGAGTTTGCAAATTGGGTACCTGATTTTGCTTCACTAGACAACATCTCACAACATGATTATGAATCAGAGGCGTCGGGAAATGATCAGGATATACATAGTATAAACGAGTCACAAGAAGAAGGGGAGATCAATGATAAGAAGGAGCAAATGGGTTACGAAATGAACGCTCCTGGTAAATCGGTGGACTCCTTTGAAGAAGGCGAGATCATTGGTGAATCGGATGATGGGTGTGTCAAGGATTGTATGGGAAAGAAATTGGACGATGATGTTGAAAAAGATATTGAAGATTGTTCTAACAATGTTACTGAGAAATGTGGGGTGGTAAATAATAATATGTCTAATAATGTGGAAGGTGAGATTCTTGAGGATCATTTTGATGGTGATCGTGGTAATGATACCATTGAAGATAATGCGGATGTTAACCCATCGACTAACGTCTCTTTGGAAGTTAATATCCCAGAAGTTGCAAATGATTCTAGCATTGTGTCTCCATCTACGCCCCCGGGTAATGATCTAAACATTGCTAAAGAGTCTTGTTCTACGTGGCTTGATTATGTTGGTCCTCTAATTACTGACGAGCTAGATTCTGAAAAACGCTGGAGCTATAGAGATCCCAAAGGGAATATTCAAGGGTCGTTCTCTCTCGCGCAATTACATATGTGGAAAGATTATTTTCCAAGCGATTTACAGATTTGGAGTTATTATGGCAATGTAAAAGAAACTATTCTCCTACACAATGCATTAAAGAGACGAACAAAGAATGCCGGTTAGATCTCTTTGCATTTGTGGTACGTTTCAACGGGTGTTCGGCTTCGTCCATGGGAGGTCTTTTTTTTAGGCGTCGCGTTAGGATCTCCCTTCTGATTTCAGTTGCCGTCGGTTTTTTTGCTTGTTTGTTTTGTATCGTTAGAACTTATTCTGTTTCTTTTTTCTTTTGTCTGTTGGATCGATTTGTGTGTGTCTTTTTCTTGCTAGCTTCTTACTAGCATTTTTTAATAAAATTTCTAATTGCCGTTCAAAAAAAAAAATTGGTATCATCACATGTAATTTTTTTTAATGGTGTGGTTTTGGTGCTAATCTTAAGGAGTCTGAAATCTATGATCTCATGCAAGCAGTAAGCCCTAACCCATATAATTCTAGGTTTCACGGCGTTAGTAATCTGACAATCCTTATTTCTCATCTCTTTTATTTATTTTCTGTTTGATTATAACGTTTTCTTTATCTATTGTACAAACGAGCTTATGCCAAACCATTCTAATCACAATTTACAAAATTCGTAAGTATGTTTTACAACAACCATCGCATAATTTTGTTTTAAAAATAATTTAAATGATATTGATATTTTATTCTACGTCATTTTGTTTCAGAGTACCAGAAAATCTTCCATTATATGACATATTGAATGAGTTTCAGAAAGGTCATAGCCACATGGCTGTTGTCGTTAGACAGTGTTATAAGACGACTTTAGAACAGGTTGCCATATGTTTCTTTCATTGCACCCCTTTGTAGGTTGGCCGTCTTCTATTGAATTTTTTGTTTGTACGAGCAACCACGGGTATGTGTCTTTAAAACTCATTATAATTTTTTGTTTTGTAGATTTTGTCTATGTTATAATTTTGCAGGTTGTCTACAAAAGGTATTTTTCAATTGTGATAAAATTTTATAATAGTTTGATAACCAACTACGTCAAGTAATGTTGCTTAGTTTAATAGGTGATTCTCATATATGATTTTGTATAATTTACTTGACTTATGTTTTGACAGATTGGGAACTTTGGATACTATTACTTTAACAATAACATATGGTATTTTAATTATATTTCTGAATTAATATTGTTTTAATCCACTCCAGCGGAAGAGCATATGTCCTACACTTTGACGATCCAGGAACAACACTACCCAAAGTACGACAACAGTAAGGATTTTTTACTACTATCTATCTTTTCTAATCAATATTGTTTATTTTAATCGACTCTTGCAGATCAAAGGTTTCTGTCCCAATAGCAACATCCAATGAAGAAGGTGAAAGATGCTACTTTTTTTATCTAACAGAGGAACAACTCTGAGTTTACTGACTCATTCAAAACACTATATAGCTATTTGTATATTTTACACTTGTAATTTTAATTTTGCTTATTTGTTTTTGCTCATGATATGATAGGATGCCATCATTCTGCAAAGTTCCAAAGTTCGGTTTGTATTTTGCTGTTTCGTTCTACAGGTACTTTTCTTTCTTAAAACCCTAATAACATTCATTATGAGGTATGGCTATACACATGTAATAGGTTACATGGATAATTTATGAATGATCCATTAGAAGTATATGGGCTGATTGCGCATCTCATGAAGGTTTACAAGATGAACAACTACCCTTAAGTGTATACAAACATCCATTACAGAATAAACAAGTCTTCCAAATAGTAAATTGTTGAACTTGCAAGTCACTAGAAGATAGAAATTATGAAAGAATGTAGATGCATTATCATTTAAGTTTAGTCGATTATGCTTAAGCTTTAAACCACAATAAAAATAAATTATTAATGACACGAAACTATATATGTGCTTAATCTTATAAATGTAAATATATTTTTACTTCCCAAAACTATATATGTGCCTAATCTTATAGATGTGAATATATCTTTACTCCTAAACTGACGCAAAGTCAAGCACCTCCTAAAACAGTATGTTTTATTCTTAACATAAGATATTTGCTTAAATGTATACTAATTGGTAGGTATCTTCTTTGTTTGCAGATAAGCATAGATATAAGAGTCAAAAGCAACACATGATTTAAGGTTCTCTATTTAGACAAAGATGGCAACCATTCAAACTCAACGACAAACGTTGTTTACAAAGAAGTCTTATGTCGTATTTGAATAGGCATCATTTTTTTCTATATACAACTTCCTAAATATCTTTTGTATTACCAACAACTTTGTTTCGTTGCAATTTGTTAAAATTATTATGTGTTTTTCAGTATAATTATTCATTCCGTATTAGATGGCTGAGGTATAATAGTTATCAATTGATTAGTACAATTTTTTCTCACACGGACATGTATATGTCACACTGTCAAGAATCAAACGAAAAAGAGAAATGAAGATTCTATGCTTACACAAACACAACAACCATTATAACAAAACGACAAACATCGTCGCTAAAAAAGTTTTATGAACCGAACCCGCCCCCGTCGGGCGGGCTATGTTACTAGTAACAGATATAACATATATATGGGGCTAACTATGAGTGTATAAATATGATTTAGTGACTGGATGCCACCTCAATGATGATATTTACGTAAATATATTAATCATATGATGACTATAATCTCCAAGTGCGACGCAAAACATTTCGCTTCACATATTCATCAATTATTACAACGTCTTACAAGTTTATCATTTTTTAAAAAGGTTGCGAAAGTAAGATAAATATAATCCAAACTGGTCAATTCATCTTAATTAACTAACATTACGTAACCCTTTAACTTGTTAAAACTATATCTCAAAAGTATACGCAAGATTTGACTTTCAAAGTCAAACTTCGTATTGACTTTTTTACCCAAAAATAACCCAAACTTGACCAAACTTAACTTGGCCGTAAAATCTTCGTTTTTAGGAGTTACAAGGTCTACCTTATATCAAAACGGACCTTAGAACATCCTTTATCATATTCAAAAGCCTAATTTAGATTTCAAAAATTTCTCGACACGCTATGACTAAGTCAAACTTTCTGGTCAACAAAAGTCAACACAAAGTCATACAAAAACTCATTTTTGACAAAATCTAACCCTTCCAACATGTTTAACTAGCCTATTAACATGTACTAAAACCATCAAACATATGTTCATACTTGTAACACTTTCAAATCGATTTTGCACTTGAATCATCTAGCTACAATTACATATATGCAATAATCATCTAATTAATCAAACAAGAAACATAAACAAGTGCTCACAAAGCTAGAACAAAGCTCAAATTTTGTTTCCCCCTTCCTTTTGAAATCGGACGAACCACAAAGACCAACCAAACAAACTTTTCAAACCAAACCACTTCAATATAACAACAATCTATCACCCCTAAACACTTCCTTATACACCAAATCACTAGAAATTGACCAAAAACCCAACTTCTTAAATACTCATTGCATGTGAGGTTTCTTTAGTGGGATTTGTAGAGGATTGAACAAGGATTAATATGGTATAAACGGATTTAAATGCATGTAAGTAATGAATTTTTGATGGTGAAATGTGTGTGTGTGTGTTTTCGTACGGTCAAGAGAGGGAGAGGAGCAAGAGATTGAATTTTTTTTGTAAAGTGTTAAAATGGAAGTATAAGGCTCCCTTTTATAGAAGTAAACTTTGATCAATTGGCAATTTAGGTCTCTCCTTCTCATAAGTCCTTGCAAGTTTAACACAAATTGGTTATATTTTCGTTACTTAGTCGACCAAACACGGGTAACATCACGTTAATAAATATTTTAAATCTGTCCCACTAAATATAGTTTAAAACCTTCATTAAAACGTTAAACCTCGTAAAACACGACCTTTAAACACGGTTTTTACAAAAACTCGGGGAAACGACGAAAAATACAAAATTAACATTTTTACGCTCTCGGGGCAATAAAACATATTTTTCTAACTTTCTTAAATGCTAAAAACAAACAAAAATTAAATCACGGAATGAAAATTACCAATAAATGGAAATTCTAATCAACCACATATAGCATAACGGCTATAATTATTTACGTAATTAAAAATAACTATCTTAGCTAAGGATAAACGTTGACCTAAAACTCGGGTTGTTACATTCTCCCCACCTTTAGGGAGTGACGTCCCGGCACTCAGCTTGTCTCATCCACTCTTTCTGCTTTGTCCTTACTTGTAAAGAGATGAGGGTACTTCTTCTTAATCTGATCCTCACGTTCCCAAGTAAACTCTGGACCTCTTTGCGAATTCCAACAAACTTTAACGATAGGTATCCGACTATGCTTAAGTCGCTTAACCCCTTTATCAACAATCTCTACCGGTTCCTCAATCATATGCAACTTATCATCAAGTTGGATCTCTTCCAACGGAACAACAACTTCACCTTCCGCTAGACACTTTTTGAGATTCGAAACATGAAAAGTACTATGAATCCCCTTCAACTCTTCAGGCAACTCCAATGTATAAGCCACATGACCAATTCTAGCCAAAACCTTGAATGAACCGATATAACGTGCACTTAACTTTCCGCGCTTTCCGAAACGCATAACGCCCTTCCATGGCGATACCTTAAGCAATACCATATCACCAACTTCAAACTCCAATGGCTTAAGTCTCTTATCTGCCTAACTCTTCTGGCGACTACGAGCAGCTAACAAACAATTCTTAATCTGGTCAATCTTCTCAGTTGTATCACGGATCAACTCTGGACCAGTGAGTTGGATGTTCCCAACCTCACTCCAACATACAGGTGATCTACATTTTCTTCCGTACAAAGCTTCATATGGTGTAGCTTTAATACTTACATGATAACTATTATTGTACGAGAACTCGACCAATGGTAGATGGCGATCCCAACTACTTCCGAAGTCAATCACGCAGGCACGTAACATATCTTCCAGCGTTTGTATTGTCCTCTCACTCTGGCCATCTGTTTGAGGGTGGTAAGCAGTACTCATATCCAAGTTAGTCCCCAACGCTTCTTGAAGCGATCTCCAGAAATTAGACGTAAAATGGCTATCTCGATCCAAAATAATCGAAACAGGTACACCATGCCTACACACTATTTCCTTCAAATACAGTCGCGTGAGTTTCTCCATATTATCCATTTTCTTCATAGGCAAGAAATGAGCTGATTTGGTCAATCGGTCGACAATGACCCAAATCGTATCATACCCACTTGGCGTTCTCGGCAGTCTGCTCACGAAATCCATAGTAATTCTTTCCCACTTCCAAACAGGAATCTCAGGTTGTTGCAGCAACCCAGGCGGCTTCTGATGCTCAGCTTTAACTTTTGTACAAGTTAAACACTTACTAACATATGTAGCGATGTCAGCTTTCATATTCGGCCACCAATACAACAACTTCAAATCTTGATACATCTTATCTGATCCTGGATGGATAGAATACTTGGACTTATGAGACTCATGCATAACCAAATATCTCAATCCACCGTATCGCGGTAACTAAACACGATTCCCAAAACAACGTGTTCCATCAGGGAAAAATTTAAATATCGACGTAATCAATCTCCCCAATTTTTATGCTTTTACATTCTTTCTTTTCAGGGCCTCTCCCTGAGCTTCACGAATTTGCTTCGGTAAATCATTGTGAACAGTCATCATCAAAGCTCAATCACGCAATGGGTTATCCCTTACCTTCCGACTTAAGGCGTCAGCCACCACATTCGCTTTTCCAGGATGATACTGAATTTCACAATCGTAATCACTCAACTACTCAATCCACCTTCGTTTTCTTAAGTTCAACTCTTTCTGATTTAGGATATATCGTAAAATAGGCTCTAGATCGGATGAAAAACCACCACTCATGCCCATACAAATATGTCTCCAACGATGGCGAGCGCGTAGCGAAAACAACGGCTCCTAACTCAAAATCGTGAGTAGTGTAATTCTCTTCATGGACCTTCAATTGTCTTGAAGCATACGCTATCACTTTCTCTCTTTGCATCAACACGGCTCTATAACCTTTAAGAGATGCGTCACAATACACCATGAAACCTTCCGTTCCTTCGGGCCATGCTAAGATCGGTGCACTACACAACTTTTGCTTCAACGTTTGAAAAGCTTCTTCTTCTTCTTTTCCCCACTCGTATTTCTTATTTTTCTGAGTCAACTTAGTCAGTGGCTTATAAATCAAGGAAAACCCTTCAATAAACCTCCGATAATACCCAGACAATCCAAGAAATTGCCTTACCTCCGTTGGCGCCGTTGGTGCAGCCCAACTCTTAACGGCTTCGATCTTGGCAGGATCAACATGAACACCACTACGATCAATCACATGACCTAGAAATTTTACCGAATCTAGCCAAAAATCACACTTTGAAAACTTGGCGTACAATCTCTTTTTCTTCAGTAGCTCCAAAATAATCTTCAAATGCTTTCCATGCTCTTCTTCGTCCTTGGAATAAACCAAAATATCATCGATGAACACTATGACGAACTTATCAAGATAGGCTTGCATACTCGGTTCATCAAGTCCATAAACACAATAGGTGCATTAGTCAATCTAAACGGCATTACTTGGAACTCAAAGTGACCATACCGAGTTCTAAATGCAGTAATTGGAATGTCTTCCTCTTTAATGCGTAACTGGTGATATCCTGATCGCAGATCGATCTTAGAATACACGCTAGAACCTTGCAACTGATCAAATAAATCATCAATTCTCGGAAGAGGATAATGATTCTTGACAGTCAACTTGTTCAACTCGCGATAATCTATACACATCCTAAAAGATCCATCTTTCTTTTTCACAAACAACACCGGTGCTCCCTACGGTGATGAACTCGGATGAATAAATCCTTTCTCCAACAGCTCTTGTAATTGTACCGACAACTCTTTCATCTCAGACGGTGCCAATCTATATGGTGCACGCGCAACAGGTACGGCCCCAGGTACTGGATCAATTCGAAACTCTACTTGCCTCGGTGGTGGTAGTCCTGGAAGCTCCTCAGGAAAGTCATGAATTACAGGCACGTCTTCCATTCATTTCTCCTTTGACTTCTTCTTCATAACGTGTGCCAAAAACAAATGACAACCTTGCTCGACATACTTACGGGCCTTGATACACGAAATAATCTTCAATCGAGATCCACCTTTGTCACCTTCAACTATCAACATTTTATTCCCATACGGTATACGAACAACTTTCTCGCCACAGACGATAATGGCATCGTGCTTGACAAGCCAATCCATACCGATGATGACGTCAAACATACCAAGCTCAATCGGCATAAGATTGATTTCAAAAATATGGTTCACTAAACTTAAAGTGCAACCTTTCAAAATAGTGTTCGTACTAACTACCCTTCCGTCAGCTAACTCTACTTCATAACTATCCTTTATTTTAATCGGTTTGATATCGAGCAATGAACTAAATCTAGTGTTTACAAAACTCCTATCGGAACCCGAATCAAATAAAATAGAAGCATATCGTTTATTTAGTAGAAACGTACCAGTAACCACATTCAGACCCTTCGGCTCAGCGTCCTTAATAGCATAAGCTCGACTACGAACTACTCCAAATTCCTCTTGCTTCACCTTCTTCGGACATCGGTTCCTAGTATGAACTTGCTCAACACAATCATAACAAGTCCAAATAGGCTGAGCATTAGCACCCATAGCAACACTCTTCTCCCTATAATACCTTGCCTTATGTCCAACCTTTCCACACTTGTGACATTTGATCGTACAATGACCAACATGGAGAGTAAAACAACGTTCACACAAATGAAGCTTTCCATTAGTAGGAGCAGTAACCATGGCTCGCGCATTTCCTTGCTTTTGGTTATTCTGCAAAGTCTGACGAGAGTTATCCTTTTTATTGCCCTTAATATCGCCCCCCAAACTACTAATTTCCACCTTGAAGGTTTTCGACCACTCATCTTTCGCTTCTTACCTTACAAATCCTTCATTTTCTAGCTTGCGACTTCTGCTCCACATACTTATGGGCATAACGTAACTGCTTCATTCACATCATCCGCTAGACCGATGTCACTTCACCCTTGATGTTATCCGTTAAACCTCGAATATAAGCATCAACCTTCACTCTTTCTGGCTCTACCATTCTTGGACACATCAATGCAAGCTCACTGAACCTCTGAGTATAAGCAACAATGTCATACTCCTTAATTTTCAAGTTACACAACTCGTGCTCCATACGTTGTATCTCTTCTATCGGACAAAACTCAACAGTCATCAGTTGCTTCATCTCAGTCCAAGGCATTTGGTTCACAGTCTCCAAACCCATAGTTGCAACTTTAGTTTTCCACCAAGTCAAAGTTGGTCCTTCAAATGAAGCAGAAGTAAACTTTACCTTCTTACCCTCGGCACATTCACTGATCTCGAAAACACTCTTAGATTTCTCAAACCACCTTCGCAATTCGACAGCTCCTTCAACCTCACGAAAGGCAGCAGGATTGCAGTTCATAAACTCAATAAAAGTGCACTCACGAACAACAGGTGCAGTGTCTCGACTTCTAACTGGCCTAGATCCACTAGCATTATCCCTAACATTTGCTTGCCTAGCCCGCTCAGCAGCAATAGCGGCATCAACACTTTCCTTGATCATTCGGCGAATAGTAGCTTGAGTCATAGGTGCAGACTTTGGAGGCATGATTTTGTCGCGTCACACAGAAAAAAATCTGGTAAGCATTCATAGCATGATACTCTCATATCATGATATAATGATAAATCAACCACAACAACAGCCACACAACATCAAGTAGTAATCAAAAGATAGTCATTCATTTTTCTTCACAAAGAGTTAATACATAGTTGCATTGTTTCATGAAATGATACAAATCGTTACAACCAATAGTACTAGTTCTACCAACTGAGGACTCAGTTTAGTGATTACACAACAAAAGAAACTACAATTGAAACTAAACTACTACACATCAGGAGGAGATCCTCGCAGCTCAGACAAAGGACTCTTCTCATCTTATCAGGCAACATCAATACTTCATCGATCTTTCTAAAAACACAAATCCTCTCCCTACGAATCTTCTCTGATAGAAACTCATGAGCTCGAACTCTAGTACATAGTAGATCTCTCTTAAACTCGTCATTCTGCATATGCATGGAAAATGATGCTCAACTTGCTCTTCAAGTTCCTTTTTCTGTTTCTACACTCTGCTTTTTTCTCACATTCTCAACTCCCACCAACTTTCCATTGCTGTAGGTTTCGGTTACACCTTGTCCACACTAGAACGCACTTCATTACCCAAATCCAAAATTAACTTACCATAAAACCTATCCTTTGCCTTTCCTTTCTTCTCGACCAATGCATGCGCCATCTCGCGACAACACAATCATCTCGAAAAATTAACCATTCGACCAAAAAGAGAGTCAATATCCCGTCTCATGCCAGGTAGCAATCTATCACCATCCTCTCTAGGAATAGCGGCAGTAGACGATTCACCTACCTCATAGACACCAACAGGAACAGTCTCATCCTCATGCTTAATTGGATTCTCAACCTCAATCTCATCATCAGGTTCAGACTCAGAAGCAGGCGGCGGAGGATTAAGAGGATCTACCTCTTCATATGGATATGTCAACTCTGGCTCATTCTTATCTTCCTCAATGTCGATCTCCATATCATCTTCATCTTCTTGAGGATCTTCTTCTTCCTCAAATTCGTCTTCTTCTAGGTCTTCGTCTTCATTTTCTAAGACAAAGATTCGGAGAACAACAGGACAATCATGTAGATTCGGCTCAACAATGGTACACATGATTCATAGATCGGGAGAATCACATTCATCATGAAAAATCTAGAAAAGATCAAAATAATTACTTACTTAATAGCGTATCACTTAATTATTTTTATCGAAACACTATTAATCAAAATAAAAGTTCTGCATAAAAGCGCAACAAACAAAATTTACGATTCGCGACATTCTCGATCCGCATATATCTTAGTTATATTTCAAACATACATAACAGCAGTTATCATATAATCACATGACATTTCATGCATACAACACATGCACAAATGCACCCATACCTAATACTTTATGCATCTAACACATGCATAAATATCCATACTTAACCAATCACACATATAATACATACATAAATATACTTACACGTAACAATTAATAAATGATACTTACCATGTAACCATAACAACAAATGATATCGAGCGTAAACGTGTAGAAGCGTCATAGTTTAGGTTTTTCAAAAGACTCTACCTAGTTCCTTACAATCTTAGACTCTTGACATTACTTTGATGTCTAAAATGACTACAATCTGAGTTCTGAAAACAACCTAGTTCTCTACAACCAAAGCTATTGATACCAATCTGTAACACCCGCCCCGAGGGGCATTGGATTGCGCAGCGGAAATTAGCAATTTGGTGTACTAAAATAAGCATCCGTCACCACGATAATAAAAACGACCTCAAATAAGGACAGTTTACAAACATGTGTGTCCAAATTGTTCATAGTTAAAAGAGCGTTTAGGTCCAACAAAATCGTAACCACCGTCTATTACAAACTATGATAAAATATAATGTTTTTCAAATAAAAGACTTGTTTTAAACACCAACAGGAATATTGGTTTTTTGAAAGTCCGGAACACACAAGAATGTCCCCTTTCCGTAAAATCCATCACAACACACTCGACACCCATCCACGCCATTTTGCCTTCACAGCCTGGTTACCTTGGATAAAACAGTTTAAAAAATGTCACACAAGTTGAAGAAATTCATAGAGTTTAAATTTATCAGTAATTAAAGCCTTTGAACACTTATTATTCTCGGGAAAACAAAGAAACAAATGCAATGATACAAACGTTCTTTTCTTTCACGCAATACGCTTCATGAACACCGAACATTAACCAAACATATGGTATTTCATAATGCAAAAAGGTGTCCCCAAAAAGTATTTCTTGTCATAATACCTTACTAATTTCTAATAACAAAATGTCTGTTTGACAGGGTGGTTACAAGGATTCAAACCTCGGACAGGGTTGTCAAACCCAATAGATCTATTTAATGCATTAGCGTTTACCTCACAATAAGGCAATAAACGGTTCATGAAATAAGGGACTTCAACAATAGCAACTTATGCGGAAACATTCTCATAATCGGGTTCAGCATACCATAAAATCATATGTGTTCGATTTATAAAACAAACATGTATCCCCCTCGCGGGTTTAAAAACATTTAAAAGAATTTAATGCAAGGCTATGAACTCACCTTAAGCAAATGATCCAATTCAATCAATAAATCAACATGCGCAATAAACTTCACGTCTCGACCACGACCTATATAGTACATATATAGTGGCACGCGACTAAAAGTATAACATATCATATATTGCATACTTATATATATATATATATATATATATATATATATATATATATATATATATATATATATATATATATATATATATAAATCACTATTACGTATACACAATCATATACTAGAATCTCCAAGTGCGGCGAAAAACATTTCGCTTTGACTTACTTAACAATATCACAACGTTTTCAATAAAGTTTCCATTTTTAGAAAGCTTGGCGAAAGTAAAGATAATATAACCCAAACTTATTATTTCACCTTAGTTTAACTAACATTACGAATTCTTTGCTTGTTATAAACTATATTCAAAAGTATACGCAAGTTTGACTTTCAAAAGTCAAACTTTGTAGTTGACTTTTTACCCAAAAATAACTCAAACTTGACTCGGTCGTAAAATCTTCGTTTTTAGGAGTTACAAGACCCACCTTATATCAAAACTGACCTTAGAACATCCTTTGTCATATTCAAAAGCCTAATTAAGATTTCAAAAATTTCTCAACACACTATGGTCAAGTCAAACTTTCTGGTCAACAAAAGTCAACACAAAGTCCTACCAAAACTCATTTTTACCAAAATCCAACCATTCCAACATGTTTAAATGTAGGAAATAACTATCCTAAAAATATTATGTGGTTGTGGGTTTTGACTAAAAACTATCCAAACATAATTTCATAACTTGTAACACTTTCAAACCCATTTTGCACTTGAATCAACTAGCTACAATTGCATACATGTAATAACCACTTAATTTATCAACACATAAACACAAGTAAATACTCACAAAGCAATAACAAGACTCGACTTCGCTTCCCCCTTGACCAAACTGTACGGACGAACACAAGGACCAAACCAAACAACCTTTTCAAACCAAACCACTTCAATATAACAACAATCTACCAACTAGAAACACTTCCTTATACACCAAATCAATAGAAATTGACCAAAAACCCAAATTCTTAAATACTCATTGCATGTGAGGTTTTTTTAGTGGGATTTGTAGAGGATTGAACAAGGATTAAAATGGTATATTCGGATTTAAATGCATGTAAGTAACAAATTTTTGATGGTGATTTTATGTTGGTGTTGTTGGTTCGAACGACAAGGAGAGAGGGGAGACAAGAGATGAACAAATTTTGTAAAAGAAGTGAAATGTGTGCATTTGGCTTCCTTTTATAGAAAATGACTTTGATCATTTGGAAATTTTAACCCCTCCTTTCATAAGTCCTTGCAATTTTAATACAAATGGTTATTCTTGTTAGGCATAGCCGGCCATTAAAACACGGGTCACCATATTTCATAAAATTTTTATTCCGTCCCACTAAATATAGTTTAAAACCTTTAATAAAACGTTAAACCTCGTAAAACACGACCTTTAAACACGGTTTTTACAAAAACTCGAGGAAACGATGAAAAATACAAAATTAACATATTTACGCTCTCGTAGCAATAAAATAATTTTTTCTGACATTCTTAAATGCTAAAAACAAATAGAAACTAAATCACGGAATGAAATTCACCAATAAATGGAAATTCTCATCAACCACATATAGCATAACGACTATAATTATTTACGTAATTAAAAATAACTATATTAGGCTAGGGATAGACGTTGACTTGAAACTCGGGTTGTTACATTCTCCCCACCTTTAGGGAGTGACGTCTCAGCTTTCTGCTCGTCTCATCCACTCTCTTGGCTTTGTCCTTACTTGTAAAGAGATGAGGGTACTTCTTCTTAATCAGATCCTCACGTTCCCAAGTAAACTCTGGACCTCTTTTCGAATTCCAATGAACTTTAACTATAGGTTATCCCGAAAAAAAAAAAAAAACCTCCCCCCCTTTTGGCTTAAGTCGCTTAACCTCTTTATCAACAATCTCTACTGGTTCCTCAATCATATGCAACTTATCATCAAGTTGAATTTCTTTCATCGGAACTACAATATCACCTTCCGCTAAACACTTCTTAAGATTCGAAACATGAAAAGTACTATGAATTACCTTCAATTCTTCAGGCAACTCCAACGTATAAGCTACAGGACCCACTCTAGCTACAATCTTAAATGGCCCAATGTAACGTGGACTTAACTACCTGCGCTTTTTGAAACGCACAATGGCCTTCCATGGCGATACCTTGAGCAATACCATATCACCAACTTCAAATTCTAATGGCTTAAGTCTTCTATCCGCATAACTCTTCTGGCGACTACGAGCAGTTAACAAACGATTCTTAATCTGGACAACCTTCTCAGTCGTATCGCGGATCAACTCTGGACCGGTGAGTTGGCTGTCCCCAACCTCACTCCAACATACAGGTGATCTACACTTTCTTCCATATAAAGCTTCGTATGGTGCAGCCTTAATACTTGCGTGATAACTATTGTTATATGAGAACTCAACCAATGGCAAATTCGATCCCAACATTTCCAAAGTCAAACACGACAAGAAGAAGAATACAGGCACGCAACATATCTACCAGCGATTGTATGTCTTTTTCACTATGACCATTCCGTTGAGGGCGGTAAGCGTACACATAACTAAATTTATCCTAACCCTCTGAAGCGATCTCTAGAAATTTGACGTAAAATGGCTATCTCGATCCGAAATGATCAAAACATGTACACCATGCCTACACACTATTTCCTCAAATACAGTCGCGTAAGTTTCCCCATGCTATTCGTTTTCTTCATAGGCAGGAAATGAGCTGATTTGGTAAGTCGGTCGACAATAACCTAAATTGTATCATACCCACTCGGCATTCTCGGCAGTCCGCTCACAAAATCCATAGTAATTCTTTCCCACTTCCAAATAGGAATCTCAGGTTGTTGCAGCAACCCAAACGGTTTCTGATGATCGGCCTTAACTTTTGCACAAGTCAAACACTTACTAACATATGTGGCAATATTTTGTTTCTATCGGGTATCCACCAATAACAACAAACTTCAAATCTTGATACATCTTATCCGATCCCGGATGGATAGAATACTTGGACTTATGCGACTCATGCATAACCAAATCTCTTAATCCACCGTATCGCGGCAACCAAACACGATTCCCAAAACAACGTGTTCCATCAGGGTAAAATTTAAATATCGACGTAATCAATCTCCCCAAATTTTATGCTTTTACATTCTTTCTTTTCATGGCCTCTCCCTGAACTTCACGAATCTGCTTCGGTAAATCATTGTGAACAGTCGTCATCAAAGCTCAAACACGCAATGGGTTATCCCTTACCTTCCGACTTAAGGCGTCAGCCACCGCATTCGCTTTTCCAGGATGATACCGAATTTCACAATCGTAATCACTCAACTACTCAATCCACCTTCGTTTTCTCAAGTTCAACTCTTTCTGATTCAGGATATATCGTTGGCTCTTATAATCGGTGAAAACCACACACTTCGTCCCATACAAATAATGTCTCCAAAATCTAAGAGCGAAAACAACGGCTCCTAACTCAAAATCGTGAGTAGTGTAATTCTCTTCATGGACCTTCAATTGTCTTGAAGCATACGCTATCACTTTCTCTCTTTGCATCAACACGGCTCTATAACCTTTAAGAGATGCGTCACAATACACCATGAAACCTTCCGTTCCTTCGGGCCATGCTAAGATCGGTGCACTACACAACTTTTGCTTCAACGTTTGAAAAGCTTCTTCTTCTTCTTTTCCCCACTCGTATTTCTTATTTTTCTGAGTCAACTTAGTCAGTGGCTTATAAATCAAGGAAAACCCTTCAATAAACCTCCGATAATACCCAGACAATCCAAGAAATTGCCTTACCTCCGTTGGCGCCGTTGGTATCACCGCAAACTCTACGGCTTCGATCTTGGCAGGATCAACATGAACACCACTACGATCAATCACATGACCTAAGAAATTTTACCGAATCTAGCCAAAATCACACTTTGAAACTTGGCGTACAATCTCTTTTCTTCATAGCTCCACAATAATCTTTCAACTGCATTCCCTGCTCTTCTATTTCGACCTTAGGAATAAACCAAAATATCATCGATGAAACTATGACGAACTTATCTAGATAGGCATGCATACTCCAGTTCATCAGACCATAAACATAAAGGTGCAATAAAGGTCAATCTAAATGGCATTTACTTGGAACTCCAAAGTGACCATAGCAACCGAGTCTAAATGCAGTAATGGAAGTCTTCCTCTTTAATGCGTACTGGTAGATATCTTGAAACGCAGGACGACTTCATTTTTGGTGTCTCTGTATTTAAACTTATCACATATTCCGAGGAATTCGTGAATGTGTTTGTATGGATCGGTTTTAATTCTACCATCAAACTAGTTTACTTTGACGAGAGTCAAGTGGTTAACTTTAATAGCGAATTCATTTGCAGTTTCAGGAATGGTGATTGCAGAACCGGAAGTCGGAGCGACAATACGATCGGCAACCCACATGGGTTCATTATCCATTGGATTGTAATTTTCAAGGATATCAAGAAAGTGACGGAAATAGTTGATATCAAGAATTAGAGCGTAAACAACTTTTGGTTGTGCAGGTGGTTCGTTTCTTTGTTCAAATGGAACTCTCCTGTTTCGCTGACGAAGTCTTCGACTCAGGGTTCGTTCAGGTTCAGGTAATGGTTCAACAAGTTCAGAGTTGGAAGCACGTGTATGCATCCAAGGGAGAATTTGTTTTGGTTCAGTTTCTAGAAAACTTTACGGCGATTTTTGAAAAAAAGGGTGGTTAAAAATTATTTTAAAATTTTGATTACAGAACAGCGTTAAAATCCCCGATAGTGGTGCCAAAAACTTTGAGGTGTTTTAAAAGCTTTAAATTTATAAGACTGAAATTACCGGTTATTAAATGGAAACACACGGGTAAAAGTATAACCCACTTATGCAGTATAATATTTTAGGTAAGACCAGGTCGTCCACAGGGATTTGATTTGTGTTCGAATAATCAGAGTTAAAATAAACTTTAACAATTTTGGAATAAAGGATTCAGTAATGATAAAGATGACTACTCGGATAGCTTCATATAATTCCTACGCAATGGTGATAATCACGGTCTCATATTCGAGGTTGATCAACTTATAAAACGGTTTTCTTGTCAAAAAACGTTTTCACAAATTAACTTGTTTAACTTAAGACTTATATTTCAGATAATCCAGTTACTATTATATCAAATGTATTTTTGTTTATCAAATAATGTAAGCGGATTTCTCCAACCGAACGATAAAGACCATAAACAAATCTTTAAAACTATATAGTTCACAAATGGTCTTTCGACCTATACCGATATGAGTATATAATCAAAGTTTATAAGATAAGATACGATAGGATTTCAACATAAGCTTAAGATTAAAATGATTGTAATTATACCAAACGCTTATTCATTATAATAACTTCACCGAGTAGTCATGAGAGATTTAGCCTCTCATGGCTACGAAGTTCATACCAAAATAAATTAAAGAAACAAGAAACATACTATGTCTGGGTAAGAATATGGATCAAACTCCACCCATTTACAAGTATCAAATCTTACTTAGATCTCTATTCACTAAATACTATGATGTTTGTTCTTTGTTCTTAGACCTTCAACTCAAGATATTGAGAGAGTTGTGTGTGAAATGCTTTGGATGAGAGAATGATTGTGTGAGATATCTCTAAATGGCTTGAAAATACGTCTCTATTTATAGGCTGGAAAGGGGTTAAAGTGCGGCGCACATTCTAAAATGTGCGGCGTACTTCGTCTATGTCGGTGCAAGAATCAGTAATGCTGCAAGGAAGTGTGGCATATTTTTGAATAAAACCGGCGTACTTGATGAGTTAATGCAGTCTTTAATTAATTCCATTTAATTCTCTCAAACTCGATAGGAAGTGCGGCGCACATATAGAAATGTGCGGCGTACTTCTTGGCATTTTTAGCTTTAGTCCTTTCTTTTCTTCTAACTTGCTTTCCAATGAGTAGAAACACTTGTACTTTGATCTTTTTAAGCTCGGAATGTCTTCAAGTGAACCTACATATATTTTATGCTTATTAAGTATCAAAAGTTCATGAGAAATGATAAAATATATATAAATAACGCCGCTGAAAACATGTATAATTTAGGCGTTATCATTGCATGAATGAGAATGACCTGATGTATGAGAATCATGCCACATTTAGTAAGAAATAAAATAATTCAAAAGATCCTTTTGGGATTTATAAGCTTCTCAATAGGAAAAATGATAAGGAGGAATCGATGGGTGTAGACCCAATATTTCCTCCAGGGTTCAAACCTGACAAAGTGGATGAAAATGTTGTGGAGAACAATGGTGATAGTATCCAACAGCCTAATATAAACTTACATAGCAATTTTGATGGTATTTCAAGTGTTAAAAGCGGGAGCAGGCGTGTTTTGAAGATTAAACCAGGAGGATCAATATTGGAAGTGACGGAGGACTTGATTGAGGTGGGATAAACTATTGGATACAACATGGAAGGGTGTTTGAAAAATATTGAAGCCATTATTGGGTTCCAAGGAGATCAACAGGTTTTTAGATGATTTTTTTGTCTCTAAATATTCAAGGGCTTAGTCAATCGGCCAAGAAAAGATGGATTCAGGAGTTGAATAGGAAACATAGAGTTAATTTCGTTGCTATCCAAGAAACCAAAATGGAAAATATTAATCTTTTTTCTATTAAAGAGGTATGGGGAAATTTAGCTTTTGATTATGCTATTAGTCCTTCTGTTGGGTTCTCTGGAGGAATTTTATGTGCTTGG
Organism: Tanacetum coccineum; assembly: GCA_026074375.1. Lineage (NCBI taxonomy): Eukaryota > Viridiplantae > Streptophyta > Magnoliopsida > Asterales > Asteraceae > Tanacetum > Tanacetum coccineum. The sequence continues at coordinate 22,012 of BQNB010016594.1, read as the reverse complement.
GACCTGAACTTGTTCATTAAATATAACGTACGATTTATGTAATTCTCTCTTGATTATATTAAAAAACTCTAGATGGTTGTTGTTATTAAGGATTGTTAATTATGTTTCATGTAAGGTTATTTATACTTGTTTGGTTATTACTTATTACTTATTTTTATGTATTAAACCCATGAAAATGGTCATTCTAGTAATAATTTATTTAACTTATGGTTTTATTGTATTAAACGTGGGTGTTTGTTTACTTATGGTTATTTGTGTTCCTTAACACAAAACTAACATCAAACATGCATAAATGAATAACAATAAAGATCACAGTAGGAAAGATTAGACAACCGATTTGTAGTACGAATGAGTTGCCAATAACCAAATTATGAGGAAAAAATAAAAAAGCGAACCATTCTGTTCCACGATATGTTCAGGGCCAAATTAGTCAACCTGGATCATGCGACATCGACGAGACGCCATGTGCCAATTGATTATTAATTTATACAAACCCAACACACATTCACCAAATATACCAACCCTGTTTGAGGAACATTCTCTGCAAGCTTAAAAGGGTATATTCTTTAATTCACTATGAATGTATTTCTTTTTATCAAAAACTTTAGCACCGTCTAGAACAACGGGAAGGCGATCCTGTATCATAATTTACAGTCATGTAAGTCTAACAGATGGTCATTTATATTTTAAGCATTAAAATTTGTTACTTGTTGTTTGTTTTTAGCCAAATGACATATCATTGTTAATTTGCTAGTATAATGTGTTGTATTGGTAAAAACAGCAATATGGAAATAACATGCTGCATAGATAAACATTTACATAAGCATAATTTCATTAAGATCTTAGGACAAAAGACTATAACACTAGACACATAAACCACATAAGAAAACATAACACAACCTTAAGTTGTTAGTTTGGGCTGATTCTGAGGACAAAAGATGCAAAAGAGAGAACATTTGACCAAAAAACAAAAAAACTTCTAACTACTAGAAACACAAAAGAAACAGTTGATAGAAGATGAGTGTGAGCACTAAAGATAACATGATTAGAGCATCACTGACAGTGTAGCTTATCAATAAAAGAGATTTTCTTCAAGACCTGGAGTTGAGTTTCACTTATTAATTTCATCATCTCTCTAGATTTCTCCAACTCATCATCATGAAGCTCCTTAAGCAATTTGAAAGACTCAACAACAACATTAGACCCAGACAAAAACCTTGCATTTCCATCATTTGCTCCCGTCTCTCTTGACAACAAACGGTCAAATCTTGGCACATTACATACATTTCCCTAACTAACTTAAAATCCCTTTCATTATTAGTCTCAAACAACTGAACCATCATGTCTTTTACTAGAATATAGTTTGCAGAAGTAGCGAGATGACTTAGTTGAGGACATTGTAGTGAAAAATATGTAGCTAAAAGGGCCTCTCCCTGGTGTTTGATTCCTGTCCTCTTGTACTAGCTTATAAGTTTGACAGTAATATATTTTTTGCATTTTTCAGATAAAAAAACAAAACCATACAAATGATAGTTCTATCACCTACTGTATTAGCTTGGATCCATAACAAACAAGATTAGTTTTTTTTAATAGCATAACAACAGAACCATAATCTTTCATTACCTTCTCGGCCTTCTCAAATGGATTCAACTTTCTCCTCTTGTTTGATCTTTCCAAAGGGAAGTACATTGGCAGATGCACTCTCGTCTTTGTTCTCTCTTTTCCTCTTCCTTAGTCTTTCAATCTCCTCATCAACTATAAACTTTATCCTTTCCATTGTTTTTGCAAGAGCTATAACTGGGCATTAACACCTAACTTAAATTTTTCTTTTAGTTCCTCATTCTGAAAAGGCCAATTCGCTCAAGTAGTTCATTTCCAGCTCAAAATCATCTCTGCCTTTCCTTCTGTTTCTTCATCTCATCGTAAGATTTTGTTGTCAATCATATGGTTCCTCTTGCTGCCATTGAATTCAGCATCATCTTTCCATGGCTCAAGATCCCCCCCTTCTAGCCCACTTATGCTACTGTCATAACATTATCATCTAGGAGGATAAAAGTCATAATACACATGCTCTTCCATCTCCTATTCAGCTTTGACTTCATTTGTCATGTCTATAGGATCCTGACTTACATCTAAGCCAAGTGCCAAATCATTCTCAAATAACTGTATTCTAAACCAAAATTCTTCACTCCACCTCTTAGGTGTATCACTAATGGTCCGAACAGATTTAAACTTTCAAATGACCATGGTGGGGGTCTACTTTCTGTTGAATCTTTTATTCAGTCTGAAACATCCATTTTCATCTAACAACAATGATTGACCTTATTTCCAGTCTTACTTAGCTTCATTGACCTCTCTGCCATTATCCTTAATAAACCACACACTTACCTTACGGAAACAAGTTCTATGTGTGCTTTTCAACGTTACACCTCACATTTCTTTATATCTAGGTACCATACTTTTACAGACTAAGCCACATCTTGGTGAGAAATGAGTTGGTACCAATCCTATCTAAGGATTTTCCAGGTATTCCTGATAATGGGGAAAAAACAAATATACCATCCTTTGATACCTAGTCTCTAATAATTGCATCATACCCTTCTATGGAAACCTTTTTTAAATTGTCACTATCATACCATTCTATTATTGCATAATCATATCTCCTATCTGGTAGTGAGGTAAAATTTCCAATGTGATGGATTTTTAGTGTAAACAGGTTGTCATATGATTCTGTGTAAAAACATAAAACATTAATTTTTACTCACACTCTGCATGCTCCTAACATGATATTGAAACAAACTAACCAAAAAAGTTAAAGTAAATAGAGCGTACCATAAATGACTCCTAATCTTGGTTGGGTGTGTGGTACCATGTGACTCGATTCTGACCAAATTTAGGTATAACATTTTAGATGTTGTTTATGTTTATATTTATTTTTCTTTTTTAGGGAAGAAAATGAATTGAGAATGAGATGAAAATGAAATTACTGTATATGTTTATGGGGATATGTGATCGTTGGCAATCTGAATGATAGTGTGTAGAGACGAGAGATGGTAAAGTGTGGCCTTTCACACTTTTAGGGTAACAATTGGTTTTTATTCAATCTTAATTTGAATACGTACTATTTCACTCTAATATCTTAAAATTGATTTTTTCAGGTTTCATTTTATAATATTTCGTTTTGGCTCCAGACTTTCCCCCAAAATACTTTTCTACTCACTCACGTCGACTCCTCGTTAAACGTCATCTCATATATATCACATCGATCACTCGTTTAGCATCTCATTCGTATATAACATCGACTCACCATTTACGTCAATGTACATCAATAGCATCTCGACTCATCGTTTATCATCTAATGTATATCAATATCGCATCGACTAACCAGTTTAACGTCTCATGTATATCAATACCACCTCGACTCACCCGTTTAACGTGTCTTGTTAAGCAAAATCTCATTGACACGCCTATATAACGAACAACTCGATTTAACATAAATTAACGCGTAAAACCTCACAAATGTACAAAGAAAGTCATATATCACTTCGACTCGTCCATTTAACGTCTAATGTATATCAATATATCACTTCGACTAACCAGTTTAACGTAACATGCGCATTAGTCAATCCAAACGGCATTACTTGGAACTCAAAGTGACCATACCGAGTTCTAAATGCAGTAATCAGAATGTATTCCTCTTTAATACGTAACTGGTGATATCATGATCGCAGATCGATCTTAGAATACACGCTAGAACCTTGCAACTGATCAAATAAATCATCAATTCTCGGAAGAGGATAACGATTCTTGACAGATCCACTAGCATCGTTCTTGACCTTCGCTTGCCTTTCCCGCTCAACAGCAATAGCGGCATCAACACTTTCCTTAATCATTCTTCGCATAGCAGCTTGAGTCATATGTGCAGACTTTGGAGGCATGATTCTGTTACATCACACAGAAAACAATCCGATAAGCATTCATAACATGATATATTCATAACATGGTACAATGACAAATCAATCACAACAACAGTCCACCACATCAAGTAGCAATCAAAAGATAGTCATTCATTTTTTATCACAAAAGAGTTAATACATAGTTGCATTGTTTCATAAAATGATATAAATTATTACAACCAATAGTACTAGTTCTACTAACTGAGGATTCAGTTTAGTGATTACACAACAAAATAAACTACAAATGAAACTAGACTACTAAGATGATTTCTCTTCATGACTCTTTCGGCGATGAACTCTTCACATCTTCGATCAGAACATCAATAGCTTCATTCGATCTTTCTTCAAACACAAATCCCTTACAAATCATCTCTTGATAGAACTCTTGAGCTCGAACTCTAGTCCAATAAAGATCTCTCTCAACTCGTTCATTCTACATATGAAGGAATGTGTTGCTCAACTTCGCTTCTTCAAGTTCCTTCTTCAATTTCTTACACTCAGCTTTCTCTTTAACATTACCGAGCTTCTCAACCAACCTTTCCATTGCAGCTGTTCCTTGATCCACAATAGAATGCACTTCATTACCCAAGTCCAAAATTAACTTGCCATAAAACTTATCCTTTGCTTCACTTTTCTTCTCGACCAATGCATACGCCGTCTCGCGACCACACAGTCATCTCGAAAAATTAACCATTCGACCAAAAAGAGAGTCAATGTCCCGTCTCATGAAGCCAGGTAGTAATCTATCACCATCCTATCGAGGAATAGCAGCAATAAACGATTCACCTACCTCATAGACACTAACAGGAACAGTCTCATCCTCATGCTCAATCAGATTCTCAACCTCAATCTCATTATCAGGTTCAGACTCAGAAGCAGGCGGCGAAGGATTAAGGGAATCCGTCTCTTCGTAAGGATATGTCAACTCAGGCTCATTCTCATCTTCCTCAATGTCGATCTCCATATCATCTTCATCTTCTTGAGGATCTTCTTCTTCCTCCTCAAATTCTTCTTCTTTCGGGTCCTCGTCTTCATCTTCTAAGACAGGCTCGGGAACAACAGGAACATCGTTGTGTTGATTCGGCTCAACAACGGGCACCTCATCATCATGATTCACATTTGCCATGATAATCTAGAAAATATCATATAATACTTACTTAATAGCGTATCACTTCATATTATCGTTCAATAGCGTTCCAACGATAATACTATTATCAAAATAACAGTTCGCACAAAAGCGCAACAATTAAAAATTTACAATTCGCGACTCTTTTTCAATCCGAATATATCTCGATTACATTTCAAACATATATAATGATAGTTATCATATAATCACATGACATTCTATGCATACAACACATGCATAAACGTACCAATACATAACGCTTTATGCATCCAACACGGGCATAAATTTATCCAATCACAATGCATAGTTAAATACGGGTAAATTATTTAACCAATTATACATACCATACGTACATAAATATAATTACACGTAACAACTTATAAATGTAACTTACATGTAACCAATGGCAACGAGGAGTATCGGCGTGCGTGTAGAAGCGTCATAGTTTAGGTTTTTCAAAAGACTCGACCTAGTTCCTTACAATCTTAGACTCTTGACATTACTTTGATATCTAAAATGACTACAATCCGAGTTTTGAAAACAACCTAGTTCTCTATAACCGAAGCTCTGATACCAATCTGTAACACCCGCCCCGAGGGGCATCGGATTGTGCAGCGGAAATTAGCAATTTGGTGTTACTAAATAGCATCCGTCACGACGATAATAGAAAACGACTCAAATAAGACGTTTACCAAACATGTGTTCCAAAATTATTCAGAGTTAAAGTGTGTTTAGGTCCCACAGAATCGTAACCACTATCTATTATAAACCATGAAAAACATATTGTTTTCAAATAAAAGACACTATTTTAAACACCACAAGAGATATTGTTTTTGAAAGACCGGAACACACAAGTCTTTCCATAAAATCCATCACCACACGCACGACACCTCCACGCCATCATTGCCTACCGCCTTGGTTACCTGGGATAAAACATGTTAAATTGTCAACAACAAAGTTGAGTGAAATTCATAGAGTTTAAATTAATCAATAAGTAAAAACTTTGAACTCATTATTAGTTCTCAGGAAAACAAAGCAACAAATGCAATGTATAGCAACTTCTTTTCTTTCACGCAATAAGCTCATGACACCGAACGTTAACCAAACATATGGTATTTCATATGCTAAAATGTGCCCCAAACTAGGTATTATTGTCATATACCTACTAATTTCTAATAACAAAATGTCCGTTTGATAGGGTGGTCACAAGGATTCAAACCCCGGACAGGGTTGTCAAACCCAATAGATCTATTTAATGCATTAGCGTTTACCTCTCAATAAGGCAATTAACGGTTCATGAAATCAAAAACTTCGACAATAGCAACTTATGTAGAAACAATCTCGTAATCGGGTCCAGCATACCATAAAATCATATGTGTTCGATTTATAAAACAAACATGTATCCCCCTCACCTTAAGCAAATGATCCAATTCAATCAATCAATCAACAAGCGCAATAAACTTCACGTCTCGACCGCGACCTATATAGTACATATATAGCGGCACGTGACTAAAAGTATAACATATCATATATTGCATACTTGCATATATATATATATATATATATATATATATATATATATATCACTATTACGTATACACAATCATATACTAGAATCTCCAAGTGCGACGCAAAACATTTCGCTTTGATTTACTTAACAATATTACAACGCTTTTAATAAAGTTTCCATTTTTAGAAAGCTTGCCGAAAGTAAGGATAATATAATCCCAACTTAGCATTTCATCTTAGTTTAACTAACATTACGAACCCTTTGCTTGTTATAAACTATATTCAAAAGTATACGCAAGTTTGACTTTCAAAAGTCAAACTTCGTAGTTGACTTTTTACCCAAAAATAACTCAAACTTGACTTGGCCGTAAAATCTTCGTTTTTAGGAGTTACAAGGCCTACCTTATATCAAAACGGACCTTAGAACATCCTTTATCATATTCAAAAGCCTAATTTAGATTTCAAAAATTTCTCGACACGCTATGGTCAAGTCAAACTTTCTGGTCAACAAAAGTCAACCCAAAGTCATACCAAAACTCATTTTTACCAAAATCCAACCATTCCATCATGCTTAACTAGCCTAAAAACATGTACCAAAACTATCAAACATATGTTCATACTTGAAATACTTTCAAACCAATTTTGCACTTGAATCATCTAGTTACAATTACATACATGTAATAATCAATTAATCTAGCAACAAGTAAACATAAACAAGAGCTCACAAAGCAATAAGAAAACTTGACTATGGTTTCCCCTTGTTGGACCGTACGGACGCAAACCACAAGACCAAAACCAAAGCTTTTCCAATCAAACCACTTCAATATAACAACAATCTATCACCCCTAAACACTTCCTTATACACCAAATCAATAGAAATTGACCAAAAACCCAACTTCTCAAATACTCATTGCATGTGAGGTTTCTTTAGTGGGATTTGTAGAGGATTGAACAAGGATTAAAATGGTATAATCGGATTTAAATGCATGTAAGTAATAAATTTTTGATGGCAATGTTTGTGTGTGTTACTTCGAACGAACAAGGGGGGGAAGAAACAAGAGAAGTGAAAATTTGTAAAAGAATGAAATGAGTGTATGTACTAGTATTTATAGAAAGAACCTTTAATCATTTGGCAACTTTAACCCCTCCTTTCATAAGTCCTTGCAAGTTTAGTACAAAAGCATTTCTTTTATAAGTAAATTCGACCAACATATCGGGTATCATCACGTTTGTAAATATTTTAAATCCGTCCCACTAAATATAGTTTAAAACCTTTAATAAAATGTTAAACCTCGTAAAACACGACCTTTAAATACGATTTTTACAAAAACTCGGGGAAACGATAAAAAAATACAAAATTAACATATTTACGCTCTCGGAGCAATGAAATATATTTTTGACTTTCTTAAATGCTAAAAACAAATAGAAACTAAATCACAGAATGAAATTCACCAATAAATGGGAACTCTAATCAACCACATATAGCATAACGACTATAATTATTTACGTAATTAAAAATAACTATCTTAGGCTAGGGATAGACGTTGACCTAAAACTCGGGTTGTTACATTCTCCCCACCTTTAGGGAGTGACGTCCCGGCACGCAACTCATCTCATCCACTCTCTCCGCTTTGTCCTTACTTGTAAAGAGATGAGGGTACTTCTTCATAATCCGATCCTCACGTTCCCAAGTAAATTCTGGACCTCTTTGCGAATTCTAACAAACTTTAACTATAGGTATCCGACTCTGCTTAAGTTGCTTAACCTCTTTATCAACAATCTCTACTGGTTCCTCAATCATATGCAACTTATCATCAAGTTGAATTTCTTCCATCGGAACTACAACATCACCTTCCGCTAAACACTTCTTAAGATTCAAAACATGAAAAGTACTATGAATTCCTTTTAATTCTTCATGTAACTCCAACGTATAAGCTACAAGACCCACTCTAGCTATAATCTTAAATGGCCCAATGTAACGTGGACTTAACTTCACGCGCTTTCTGAAACGCACAGCGCCCTTCCATGGTGATACCTTGAGCAATACCATATCACCAACTTCAAATTCCAATGGCTTAAGTCTTCTATCCGCATAACTCTTCTGGCGACTATGAGCAGTTAATAAATGATTCTTAACACTAGTACAAATCTAGGATTTCGTCACTGTTAGCCTTAAAATATGGTGACAAACACAGAATTACATTAGTTTATAAATAGTCAAACACACAGGGACTAGATTAGACTTTTTAGTATAGTTTAGGTGTGTTTGGACTATAAATACCCCCTCCATACTTCCATGGAGGGGTGAAGTTCACATTTGTAAAAGTGTGTGTGTGTGTGTGTGTGTTCTCTCTCTAGCATACACACTCTTCCCATCTCTTTTACCTTTCTTTCTAATAAAATAGCTATTTATCTTTATCACTTTATCCGACCTTCGGATCATCTTTTTTTAGTGATATCTTATTGCTAACAATTAACATCAGAGCTGTAGGGGTGTATCGTATCATGTTTGTTGTTATTGTCCATCTCGGCACTGTTCATTACTATTCATGTTACTATTTACTACTGTTCATTCAGGGGTGTCGGTTACTGTTCATTCATAGTTTTTGTTGTTGTTGTTGTTTCTGTCATAAATTTGCCATTGTTGTTGTTAGATGATTTGTGGTTTCTTTTATCTGGTTCAGATCTGTTGTTCATGCTTAAAAGACAAAGTTAATAGATGAAGCAAATCTGGGTTTGTTATTTTTTTCTTGGTTGCGTTTTGATAAAAAAAACAGAAACGTTAATTGCGTTTTGACTGGTCAACGCAAGTGACATTGCGTTTTGACTGGTCAACGTTGGTTCAACACTGCGTTTTGCCATTGCATTTTGATCATTGAAGACCATTTATATAACAAATTTAAACGTCATGCTGCCCAAATTTCTACAAATCTTGCGGTTTGTCTAATTGCTTTTTGTCTTAAAGTTCAAGCCTGGGTTTTGTCTTGAAATCTTGCAGTTTGCCCTCAAGACTCAAACCGAGTCCACTCGGTTATTACCGAGTTGACCCGGTCATACTCAAAAGAGTCCAAGTCTGTCCAATTGAAAAAGGACTAAAATGAAGAAAAACTGAAGACAGACTCGTATCAAACCCATAATCTATAACACCACAAACCACAAATTCACATCATCAACAATCAAATATAACAACAACATCCACCGTCACAAATCAAATCCACATCTATCCTATAAATCCCTTTGTCTCAAAATATCCCATATCCATCTCCATACCAAGACTTGAACACAAATAAAAAGATAGATCTTAGTTTTTTTTCGTGTGTTACAGTCAACTCAAGACCTTCAAAAGATCATGAACACGAAACGAAAAACTCATCATTGATCTATGTGGAAGGTTAAAACCCTCATTCAATTTTCAAAAAAAAATGATTGATAACAACAATGTTATAATCATTTACTTTGTTTCAATTACAAGACATACAATCAAAAACAAACCTACCTGAGACCTCTTTTATCATAAGATCTTAAACACGAGACAACAAGTTTTGATGAAAGTAGGTCTGCTTGTGTTTCATTCTGTTGGATTCATGAAACGATTGATGATCGGATTAGAGCTGGTTTCGTTTTTTTTTTATGGTCAAAATCATGAACTGAGTAAGTTCTTCAGTTATGATTAAGTTTGTGAAGAGAAGTTATAGTTGGTGGCGATGGAAATGAGGATTAGGTTTAGGTATAATGTGATAGAAATTAGGGATTTTGATTGTATATATATCCCTAATTAAGCTGCTGGAACGGGCCCCTTAATAATTAAAACTTAGGCCGTGTTTACTTATTGTGGAGTGGGCCAAGTTTTTTTTGCTTCTTTTGTTTTTGGGCTAGACGATTAGATAGACCGGGTTATAACATTTCATATGGGACGTGTGACTTAGTTATGGTGTTGGGCCAGCCGGGCTTATGATGAACTGGATTGTTAACAATAATAGGCCGACACAAATTGTTAAACGTTGGGCCAAGTATATGATTTATTTAGTTGGTTAGACTCTATTATTGGGCTGTTGAGATGCTAGCATTATTGGATTAAGCCGAGTACTATAATGCTCTAACGACAAGTTTAATTAGACAAATGTGGATCCGTTGACGACATTCAAACACAACATTTATCTAGTTTAACGACATTCTTGAACAATAGCACAACAAACACGATACATAACACTATAAACGATCCGAATAAGATTCACTAAATGACAAACGGCTAAAGATTCAGATTACGATGAAAAGTGATCACGGAGTTGATTTGGTATCCCTTATTTGAGATTGAAGTTAGATTTCACGAAGGCGTCTACTTATTTCATCATTGAGACTTCCTTCTATTTGCTACCCCTTTTCTTTAAACTCAATCTATCAATTGATAGACTTCTTGAAGTACAAGCGTTATGATTAAGACTTGCATTATCTATTTTCCAGTAGTCGGGGTGGTTGATTGAAGACCTGAATAACTATCACTTAAAGAGTTACCGATTATAGTACTCAATGTCAAACACGCAGAAGACGAAGTGGAAAAATCAAAGAGGTGTTGTACTTCTTATACTTTTCTGGTTGGGTATAGAGTACTTATAGATTTAATCTTGCACCGTTCTTCAATCAACAACAGTGCAAGTCTAAGGTACACAAATTTGGTGGAATTTTCACTTCAATTCAAGTTATGGTATATCTGTTTACTTCACGCAAGTGATTCCAACACTAGCCGACAGAATATACGAGGTTGGTAAAGTTAGCCCAAAGAAGTTTAAAGGTTGATATGTAATCAAGCACTTCTCACGGGATATTATGTCCCAGTTCTAAGGACAATGGTACTTCCACATTCTAAGCATAAATTTCCAAAGTCCTTTCAACGAACATTCATATACAAGACCTTGATTATACCAAGTTTTCTTGATTCTTGCTTCATCTCCTCTACGGTTTTTAGAAGACAAGAGGTTAATGCTTTGGTTGGCATGTTCAAGATTTGTGCTTAAGACAAGAAAACATCTCGATTATAATGGGCGTACAAGACAATGATCTTTTCGAGAGTTAGAAAACACATCATGGGGGAAAATGTGTCATCCGGACATAGTTGACTTTGATGTTACCATTATGTCAACACATACCAGGGGAGAAGTAGAGTATACTACTTTACTAGTAATGGTTTATAAAGTATACTTGCAACGGAAAGAATGATGCCTGTATCTCTGCATGCACCCCCGAACGAATATTCACCAAGCCCTAATGACTAGAAGCAGTAGTATTTGGTGTGGTTTTTCTTCTACATAATTCCGCTATGCACTTAATGACATATAGAAGATTGTTCAAGCTACATCAATGTTTCAGAATCTGTCTACAAATAGAGAATGTTTGGTTTTGGGGGAAGCTATTCAGAAACTTTGCAAAAAGGAGCTCTATGAAAGAAAGCTTTTTAAATCCGCAGCATGGGTTGGGGGAAGTTAATTCTACTCTTGCGTACTTCAATGGTTCCTGTACAAGTAAAGACACTAAAGATCCAAGCTGGAGTACAAGTTTCAAGACCAGGAGAACTCAGAAGACATCTTCAGCTTTAGAAGTGCTTTGGAAGACTTTATTTGTGTTTATTTTACCTATAGAAAACATTGTAAGTAATTTTTTATGTTCCACCAATAGGTTGGAAGATTTTTAGCCTTAAAATATATTTACATATCTGGAATTACAATAATTTTTAGTTATATGTGACACGTAGGGGACTAATAATGACATAGTTACAATAGGTTAGAGTGTCACTAGGACTCATAAAATACCCCCTCCAAACTATCCATGGAAGGGGTGAGGAATCATTTATGTAAAGTGTGTGTGTTTTCTTGACTTCTCTCTCTAGACACAACACAATAGAGGTAAAATATCTCTTCTCTTACACTCAACTTAAATTTATCTCATCAATAATATGGCTAAACATTTATTTTATCCTCCCCGACCTCCGGATCATGTCTTTTGTTAGTGAAATCTTCATGTTAACAATTGGCATCGGAGCTTAGGAGCATATGGATCGTGGTTGATTTGTGGTTTAATAAGCTCAAAATTAAGATTATTTTTTGTTTAAAAAAAGCCTCTTTATTTCAAAATATAGAGCTCGAAAGTCTCCAAATTTTTTTTGGGGCTTATTGTTTGGATTTGCTTCCGATACTCCTTCTTCACTTGTCTACACCTTATAGTGAGTAATTTCTTGGCACACACACTAAGCTTAAAATTTCGTGGCTTATTTTGAAAATAAGCTCACGGCTCAAAATTTATTGGGCTTATTGATTTGGTTTGCTTGCTTACTCCTTGATACACTTGTTTTATATCCTATATTGTTACCATTTCAAGCATTAGATAAGCTACAAGGTTAGATTTTAAGCTTATTAAAATTTGGCTTATTCAAGCTTATTTAGGAGCTTATTTTCGAAGCTTATTTGTGATTGGCTTATACTTTTTATGGTCATAACCGGTCAAACAAAGGGGACATAGATCCACATTTTTAGCTTCACAAGATAGGGACTTCTTGTTTGGTAGTAAAAGTGGTCCACACCCGAAAGTGACTTCAAGCAGAATATGTCACTGGGTAAGCGAAACATGCAGGTTTGAGTGTCAAGCAAAATATGCAGGTGTATAATCAAGCGAAATATGTTAGCTTTCAAGCGAAACATGCAAGATTGAGCTAAAGCGAAATAAGTTTTCTAGTTAAGCGAAACATGCAAAATTGACTTTAAGCGAAATATGTTTATCAAGCGAAACATCCAGTGTTAAGGTCAAGCGAAATATGTGGAGCTCAAGCGAAATATGTTAGCTTTCAAGCGAAACATGCAAAGTTGATTTTCAAGTGAAATATGTTGAATTTCAAGCGAAACATGCAACACTGAGTACAAGCGAAATATGTTTCAAATTCAAGCGAAATATGCAGTTTCAGTTTTAAAGCGAAATGTGTAATTTCCTTAAACCAAGCGAAATGTGAAGATTTCAAGCGAAATATGCAGGTCTATTTCCCAAGCGAAATATGTTGAAATGAGCCAAGCGAAACATCAGGTGGGCATGTGACCGACTTTGGGCATGTGACTGAATTTGGGAATATGATCATCAAGACAAATCAAAACATAAACACCAAAGCAAACACAACACTTAATGCTAAAATGATCCTGAAAAGATTCACTAAAATGACAAACGGCTAAAGATTCAGACAACGATGTCAAGTGATTACGAAGTTGCTTTGGTATCCCTTATTTGAGATTGAAGTTGAGTTTCATGAAGGCGTCTACTTATTTCATCATCGAGACTTCCTTCTATTTGCTACCCCTTTTCTTTACAGCTTGAACATATACAGCTTATGATTAGGACTTGAATTATCTAGTTACCCAACACTAGGTCTAGGGCGCTTGGTTTGTTTGCAAACCTGGTTAATTATCACTTAAAAAGGAGTTACATTTTAGTACTCAGTGTCATCAAACGCACAAGACGATGTGGGAAAATTTCAAGAGTGTTGGTACTTCTTATACTTTTCTGGTTAGTGTAATAGAGTACTTATAATTTAATCTTGCACCGCTCTTCAATTAAACAACACTAGCGCTGCATAGCTTAAGTAACAAATTTAGGGGATTATAACTTCATTTTCAAGTTTTGGTATATCGTTTACTTCACCAAGTGATTCACAACAATAGCCGACCATATACGAGGTTGGTAAGTTAGCCAGAGAGTTTAAAGGTTGAGATGTAATCAGCAATTGATATTATTGTCCCATTCCAAGACAATGGTACTTCACAGTCTAAGTACAAGTTTCAAAGTTCTTCAACGACATTCATATACAAGACCTTATATTAATACCAAGTATTTCTTTAATTCTTGCTTTCATTTCCTCTATGGTTTTTGAAGATGAAGAAGGGTAAATGGCTTTGGTTTGGATTTCATGATTATGCTTAAGACAAGTACTTCTTGAAGTATAATATGGGCATACAATTACATGATGCTTCCATGAGAGTCGCAACATCAAGGGGGAAATGTGTACATCCTGGACTTAGTTGACTTTGGATGTTAACATGTCAACTTCCAGGGGGAAGTAGTATAGACTACTTTACTTAGTATGGCTTATGAAGTATTCTACATACGTGAGAAGAATTGTTGCTGATTTCTCGCATGCACCCTCGAACGAATATTCACCAAGCCCTAATGACAAGAAGTAGTGGTCGTTGGTGTGGTTTGACTTCTACAAAATTCCGCTGTGTACGTCAATGACAAGTAGAATATTGTTTAAGCTACAATAAAGTTTCAGAATCTGCTTAAGATAGGGATGTTGGTTTGGGGGGAAGCTGATTCACAGCACCATACACATAACCCACACACTCAAAGCGCGACATACTTACTACGACCACAAACCGTCTAGACACACTATCTCACAACATCGAAGACGCAAAAGCCTCACTAGTAGTAGACAGATCACGTAGCGCGAAACGACTTCTAAGCCATATTATAGCCAATGCGCATAACGCAACATCTCTCTTCATGCATCACTCTGTCACAAGTACCGCGCGACATCATACGTCACAGAACTCACACTCTAGCTGATAATACCGCGACCGCCACCCCTCTCTCACACATCACGTTTGTCTCTCACACACACTAACAGCACACCAGATAGAAGACAACACGACCGCGCACGAAGCATCATTCAACGTGTCTCGTAATGCTCTTACATCACTAGACAATGATAAATAAGCGTGCGTAAGACGACTACTAGCGACAATATACGCATGTTACTCCTGATTACCATCTAGCGCAGAGATGAGATCTTTCATGAGAGCACCTCTAACTAGCCAGCTCAATGTCTAAAGAAAACATTCTCTCTAACATCGCGAGCGCTGAGACAATAACTTAGTTCGTTTCTTTACTGTAGGAGTAGTTATGATCTACCGAGTGTGAACACAAACGATCAAATCAGCAGCTATGAGCAACAACTAATATTGCCAGTTTGAACAAAAACAACTTTGGGGCGCATTAAAAAAAACATAACTCTTGCGCTCTGCGTGCACAAAAGAAAGAAAAATGGAATCGAAAAAGCGAGGTTTATACTTTATATGACTAACATGTTCAGAAGAATTGTGTTGGAAGGACAGGGACGACATCGAGGAAATGGTAATTATTACTATCACTGAACAAATTAAAAGCGGGACCAATGTAACTATAACAGTTTACTTTTATAGAAGATAAACTTATTTCCCACGCATACAACTTTAAATACAAACGGTGAAACAACACAAAAGTCTTTTTAACTATGAGTGGTGAACGCAATTACTGATACATTATGGGCATTTACGACTCAACTGAGAACTCTGTTTCAATTATTTAGTGACTATGATTGTTTGACTAATATATTTAGGTCACTATAGTTTAAAATGTTGAATAGATTTCTTCGTAGGTGAATCTGTTAATGCTTCAAGGCGAAAATGTTCTGGACCTTACTTTTCGCACTCCAGTACATAGTCCTTAAAAATACAAAAACAACCAACCAACACAATAAACCCCACAAACACACCAACAAATACATATAACTTTAATTTTTTTCACAAAACAAATATCCGATATGTGGCTTAAAAAACTAAACATATACCATTTATCACGGTCCATGGAAAGGGGTGAAAACACGTTATCGCAAGCATTTTACTAGTACAAACAGATGCTTTGTCATGTTGTGTTCACTTAATCATTACTACAGCTATTTTATTAACATCATTTTAAAACACTTAACAATTTCTTTAAAATTTTATAAATCTTTCCTTAATCACTCTTCAAATAAACCTCCTTCTTTTCAACAAAAAAAAAAAAAATTAATTAAACATAATGTGTGACAAACTAACACTGATCTAACTAAATATATCCTCTCTTATCTATATGGATTTAGGAGGACCGTCCCATGGGGGCTAGGGGTCTTGTGTTTTTGGGCCGTCGGAGTGCGCGAGTGCTTTTTTAAACGTAGTGGTTTGATTTTGGAGGGCGGGAAGGGGGAATAGCGGAGGGGGGGGGGCCACACACTTTTTTAAAACACACTTTATACCTTACAACACTTATCACATTCCCACTTTTATACGTCAACTACACATCCCTTTACTTTACATATCTATCAAACTTCAAGGTGTATCTTTACCTAAAAATTTCCTATTCTATGGAGTCTTTATCTTTGGAGTGTCACACACTCTCTATTTTTCAATAAACAAATCTTACTGCCATCTTCTTTTTGTGGACACTTACAAACCTTCTCTTATTCTCCGTCTAACTAAACCTAATGTGCGGCTATAATTATTCATCATTTAACAGTGGGTGAACCTTTTAAACATGATATCTTCGTCACCAATCTAACTTTATAATTGATTAAATACACATTATAATTCTTTTAATATATAACTAAGCGTTTACTTCCGAAAATACAAACAAAAATTATCACCAGATATATTAATCTCTCCTCCAAAATTCAATAAAATATATGTAAAAACTTATCTAATAAAACTCTTTGAAACCATAAAAGATAACAAAAAATTATAAAAATTTTAACAAATATCAAAAAAAAACAATATTTTAACATAAAAACTATTAACACATAACCTAACCATTTCTTAAAACTAAATATAATTAAATTAATCAAATTAAACTAAAAAAAAACATAAAAATCACCATTACGAATAAAATTCCATCACTATAAATTATAATAATACATATCCTACAAAATATTTCGCATCTTGATGTCTTAATCTTCATAATTGGTCAAATTAGGCAATTTTCATTAAAATTACATATTAGTCGGAATGGGTTAAAATGAAGTTAAAGATAAAGCGGATCTTTTTAGTGGGTATAAATAAGTAAGTTTGGCGCACTCATGGATTCTACGATATGAGATTTTATATGTGTCGAAACATATTATTTTCCTTTCTTTCTCGCGCTTATGCGACTTATGCATTTTCTTATAAGTTGTGTTCTTCTAATACGCGCACCATTATTATAGGTCGCGGGTGAGACGATGTCGCCATTCTTTCCTTGTTGATTTCTCGTTCGATACTTCATTGCTTCTCGGTGAGTTCATAGCCCCACCTTTTCTCTTTTAATGGTTTTCATAAACTGTTTTCGGGGTGAGAATACATGCTCGTTTTACTAAGCAAATTTATTGATTTCTACTACTTAAGCGTTACATGACTATTTTTACTAAAGTTTTTACTTGCTTACTACATGACTTTTAATACGTGGTTGTTTACTCATGAATTTACTAAAGCTTGATTTGCTTACTACACGATTTGAGATCACTTAATTCTTATATATGAAAACTGAGAGTTTTGAACACATTACTTGTTTTACATTGGAATGTAACAACCTGAGTTTCACGACGCGTATGACGATCGCGAGTTCAACGTCATTATTATTAATTTATGAGTTTTCGTAAGCGAACGTCGACATTTAAAATTTTACTTGTCGTAAATAATTATTTTCGTATTTTATTACGAACAGAAATTTGAAATATTTATTTTCACTAGTACAAATCTTGGATTTCGTCACACATGCTCTTTTTTGAACGGCCACACAGTCAGATATTTATGTGACTAAATGTACCAGGATAAAATAAACAGCCACACTTGAACTCATTTTGTGTGACCATTTCGGAATTTCATTGTCACACATTTGAATATTTATGTGACTAGAGGTAACTGGTAATTTTTTGTTGATTATTTAGTCACTTATAATTTGGGACGTGTGACAGATACAAATAAGTTTGAAACATTAGTCACACTATATATATACATATGTGACAAATATATGTCACACAATTGAATAGTGTGACCAAAATCCATATATGGTCACATGAAGTAATTGTGTATGTGGCTAAATCATATAGTCAAGTTTGTCACACATTATTTAAAAGTGACTGCTATTTTTTACTGAATATTTAGCCACATATGAATTTGAAATGTGTGACAACTGAAAAGTAAGTTTGAAGCATTAGTCATGATATACATTTAAAAGTGACAAATATATGTCACACACTTGAACAGTGTGACCAAATGTCATATATGGTCACACTAAACCATAGACATACATGATTAAGTGTAACCAAAATTCGATACATATGGTCACGTAAGTTAATATGTGTGTCTAAAGTTTAGTGTGTGTTTGCTTGCCAAAACCTAATGTGTATAGTCACATTTAATTGTAGCATGATCATGTGACTATAGGCTTTACAATAGTCACACCATATCATAAATGTGTATCTAAATTATGTTTATGGCCACATTATAAGGGTATTATATATGACCAATAATTCAAAATAGTCATATTGTGAAATATTCATATGACTATTATTTATAGAAAAATGTGAACTCAGTTATCATTAACCTTGATATTAGTCACATTGAGTGTTTGTGTGACTAAATTCAAGATGTTATATATGGTCACATGAAGTATTTATTTAGGTGTCTAAATCATAGAGTCATATTTTGTCACACACTATTTAAGTGTAGTCACAATTTGATACATATGGTCACGTAACTTAATATGTGTGTCTAAAGTTTAGTGTGTGTTAGCTTGTCAAAACATAATGTTTATAGTCACATTTACTTCTAGCACGATCATGTGACTATGCGGCTTTATAATAGCCACACCATATCACAAATGTGAATCTAAATTATGTTTATGACCACATTATAAGGTGATTATATGTGACCAATATATTCATAACAGTCACATCATGAAATATTCATGTGGCTATTATTTAGAGCAAAATGTGAAATCGGTTATCATTAAATTTGATATTAGTCACATTGAGTGTTTGTGCGTCTAAACTCAAGATGCCATATATGGTTACATGAAATAATTGTTTATGTGTCTAAATCATAAAGTCAAGTCTTGTCACACATTATTTAAGTGTAGCCAAAATCCGATACATATGTTCATGTAACTTATTATGCTTGCCATTAGTTTTAGTTAAATAGAAAATTAAAAAGAATAGCGCCAGTCACAGGGTTCGAACACTAGACCTCGACTACACCTTGGACGCAAAGCCAACACATTTACCAACTGGACTAGGCCTTTGTTTTTGCAATAGTTTTCGATGTGGTTATATATAAGGGGTCTTTTAATTAAACAAAAATTTAATAATATATACACTTAAAAATAAATGTGATTTTTATTTTTAAATTTATATATAAATAAAAATAGATTTATAATTAAAATCAGATGTTTTTAATACTAGTATATTTTTATAAAAGTATATAATTTTATTGATTTATTTATTTATTATTATTATTATTATTACTATTATTATTATTATTTTATTTTTTATTATTTTTTAGAGTAAATTACGTTGTTCGTCCCTGTGGTTTGGGCCAAATCCCTAATTGAGTCCTTATCTTTTTTTCTTGCATGAATCGTCCATATCTTGAAACTATGTAACAACATTCGTCCTTATATCTAGAGATAAGGACAATGGTGTTACATAGTTTCGAGCCAAATCCGAGAGATATGGACGAGTGGTGTTACATAGTTTCAAGATAAGGACGATTCATGCAAGAAAAAAAGATAGGGACTCAATTAGGGATGTGGCCCAAACCACAAAGGCGAACAGTGCAATTTATTCTTTTTTTATTATAATATAAAAACATTACATAAAGTTGGATGGGAGTCTAGACTTGCGCTCCCACCCCTTTATTATTATTATTATTATTATTATTATTATTATTATTATTATTATTATTATAGGATCAGTTTTGCTATAGCTAAAGGAATGGGGGCTTAGATTGTATCTCGGCTTCCCACTAACTTTTTGAAAATCCTATTATTATTATTATTATTGTTATTTTTTTTAATAATTATTATTATTTTTATTATTTTATTATTATTATTATTATAATTAATTATCACTTTATTTTTTTTATTATTAATCATTATTAATATTATTACATAAAGTTGGATGGAGTCTAGACACAACCTGTGCTCTCACATTATTATTATTATTATTATTATTATTATTATGTGTGTGATATGCTGATGGTTATGAAGATGATACACAAAAGCTTCATATGACACCATCTTCATAATAACAATGTGTTTGTTGGTCGTTGTGATGGTAAAAATGTGTGTGATCTGCTGATGGTTATGAAGATGATATGTGCTTTTATGGTAAAAAATGTGAGTTTTCCCGCCAACGTTTTTCGGCCAACGATACCATATTAAGTACCCCATTAAACATCTCATGTATAACGATACCATATCGAGTACTTCGTTGAACATCTCATGTACAACGATACCATCTCGAGTACTCCGTTGAACATCTCATGTACAACGATACCACATCGAGTACTCCGTTGAACATCTCATGTACAATGATACCACATCGAGTACTCCGTTGAACATCTCATGTACAATGATACCATCTCGAGTACTCCGTTGAACATCTCATGTACAACGATACCACATCGATTACTCCGTTGAACATCTCATGTATAACGATACCATATCGAGTACTCCATTGAACATCTCATGTACAACGATACCATCTCGAGTACTCCGTTGAACATCTTATGTACAACCATACCACATCGAGTACTCCGTTAAACATCTCATGTACAACGATACCATCTCGAGTACTCCATTGAACATCTCATGTACCACGATACCATATCGAGTTCTCCGTTGAACATCTCATGTACAACGATACCATATCGAGTACTCCGTTGAACATCTCATGTACAACGATACCATATCGAGTACTCCGTTGAACATCTCATGTACAACGATACCATCTCGAGTACTCCGTTGAATATATCATGTACAACAGTACCATCTCGACTCATCCATTGAACATCTCATGTACAACGAAAGCATCTCGGCTCATCCGTTGAACATCTCATGTACAACGATACCATATCAACTCCTTCGTTGAACATATACAACCATACCATATCGACTCCTCCGTTGAATGTATCATGTACAACTATACCATATCGACTCCTCCGTTGAACCTATCATGTACAACGATACCATATCGAATCCTCCGTTGAACATATCATGTACAACAGTACCATCTCGACTCATCCGTTGAACATCTCCTGTACAACGAAAGCATCTCGGCTCATCCGTTGAACATCTCATGTACAACGATACCATATCGACTCCTCCGTTGAACGTATCATGTACAACTATACCATATCGACTCCTTCGTTGAACCTATCATGTACAACGATACCATATCCACTCCTCTGTTGAACATATCATGTACAACGATAGCATCTCGGCTCAACCGTTGAACATCTCATGTACAACGATAGCATCTCGGCTCATCCGTTAAACATCACATGTATACCGATAGTATCTCGGCTCATCCGTTGAACATCTCATGTACAGCGATAGCATCTCG
>BQNB010016593.1:2110-71384 GCA_026074375.1 Tanacetum coccineum | reverse complement strand
TTTAAGAGTGATTCTATAATAAGCTATAGCTAAACTTAATCCTACTTGAATTTAAGCACCTAAATCCTATGAATTCCTAGTTGAAATCTAAGCTAAAAGTGACAGCAGTACTAACTATTAGTTAGTACTGCTATACTTGGCACAAGTGCAAACTAAGAGTGCAGGTTTCCTAAGGGAAATCCTGCACTTAAACACACTCAATTAGAGTGTATAAACAATTTGCAAGCAAGATCTAAGCCTTGGGGGGCTTAGATCAAAAATTTCACAAGTAAAAAGAAAGTCAAAACTATCCTGGTGTAAAAACAAAGATAATAAGCCATATCTTTTGAAAATTATCAAACTAACTTTTAAAAATTGTTATACTACTGTTTTTAAATGAAAACTCTGCTGACTCAAACAAATTGCACAATTAGTTTTGACTTTTTGAGGTCAAACATACTTAAACCAAACACTCCTTTATTTATCTTGACCATTTTGAGTTAAGCTTAAGATATAATCCATTTAACAAAGAATTAATACCAGATAACTAAAATCTTATAACAAACTTAAATGACAAAATCTAACTACTAAATTAAGCTAGAATGAAGATCTAAGAGATTTCACTATTATTTTTGGATTTTATATATTTTTAGGACAGAAATGAAATACTAATGATCTAAACCTTTTTAAGCAAAAACAGATGAAACATATAACTAATAAGCACAATTAAGCTACCAATTTAAGCAACTAAGCAAATTTAATAAGAAATCTAAAACTAATAAGAATAGAGACAAGTAATTAATGAAACTTAAAGAGAAACTTACAAAAACCTTTAGCTCAACAAAAGGCACCCAAATAGGGCAGCTACAAGCTCCCTAGCTTATTAATAAGCTAGGGTATAAGTCCTTGGGGATCCTTCCCTTTTAGATCCCCCTTCCATAAGCTCAAATCCAATAAGGTCCATGATAAATGTAAGTTAAACTGATTTAAGGTTTAGGTAAGATTAATACTGAATTAAAATAAGCTCTATTTCAGCTTATAGACTGAAAGAGCTTTAAATGAGCTTATTAGCTTATTAAGACAATTTGGCTTATTAAGAGAGCTTTTGAAAAAGAAATTTGGAGAGATTAAGTAAAACTGAATTTCATCTAATAAGACAACTTGCTTACAATAACTTTAAAGGAAAAATACAAGATTAAACATCATTAAGCTAGGAATTTCAAAATTTAAGCTACAACTAAATTAAAAGCTACGTGTAAAAAATTCTCCCTGTGTGTGAAGAGTGAGGCTCTATTTATAGCCTGCCTTGGATCCTTCTAGCCTCTTGCCTTGCTCTCCAATCTTTCAATCTTAGCCAATCATTTCTTCAATCATTTGAGCTTCTATTATGGCCGTTTGATCAAATTGTGGACCCCTGAGGATTGCCAGCATGTCATTCTCTTATGGATGTCATTGTGCTTCTTTTGTGAGTGTTTTAGCACAAAAACCCACATTCCATTGTGCTTTCACCATTGCTACGTGGCATGAGCTTGATAGAGGGATACTTAGAGCCTTGATTTGACTAATCTCTCCCTGTCATCTTGCTTGTGAGCTCTTGAATTGACTTCCTTGCCCATTAATTCTCATTTGCCCTTTGTTTTACCATGGGGGTGAAAGAGGGGACGATGGATAAATAGTAACTTTTGGCGCCCTTTCTTTATAACTGAAAATGGTTAAAAGCCATTTGACTTTTGGAGAATGACACAAATGGCCCTTGTCTTTCTTTTTCCCTTTTTCTAGTTATAAATAACTTTCTACAATTGCAAAATCAGTCCTTGTGGTTTATTTAAAAAGGAAGTGGGCTAGTAATAGGTTTATTAGATCCGGGTAAGGCCCAATTAGAGGTGAGGGGCTATTTTTGTATTTTTGTGAAACTTTGAGGGCTAAAATGGAATATTGTGGGACTTATTGACTTTTGTTGACCAATGATTGACTTTTCTTTGACTGGATTTGACTGAGGCTTGACTTTTCTGGCTTCGGCTTTGATACTTTGGCTTCTTTTTGTACGCTTCTGTTTCTCGTGTCCGTGCTTGCCCATTTTTGACTGTTTGCTTGTAATTTTTGATATATCCACACCTGCACACACAAAAAACAAATACAAGCATATTTTTGCCATTTTCGGTTTAATTGGGTTATTTTAGGTACAAACGGATATGTGTATTCTACACTTATCACTTCGATATGGCTGACTCAAACTGGGTTTTGAGAAATTCTGTCTGAATGTCAAAAATTAAACACTTTTCATCAAACTCGTCTTCAAGAGACATGACATACTTTAAATCATCTTTCATTTCTATGACAAGACTCTTTTCAAAGAAGTTTAGTTGAAGATTTATGTTCCTAGCTAATGGTTTAAATTCTTTAGACAATCGATTTTGAACTTTCCTCAAGACAACACCTTCATGATTCCAGGAGGTGATGCTTTCTCTTTGTATGATTTCTTGCTTTAAAATAGTTTGTTTTTTAAAATTAAGCGTCGAATGCTTGACAAAGCAAAGGTATTTCATTGGAAGACAGTTCCAAAATTTTGGATCATAATTTACAAGTTGATCTTGTTCCAAATGTTTTATCAAGTTAACTTGACTTGTTTTCAAAGGAACTTTTGGTGGTTCTTCAAACCGAGTCTCACCATATACAAAGTCATGATATGAGAGTGAAGATTTTTGTTGTTTTACTTTTAAACGTTTTTCAGCCATGAAAACGTAGGAAAGTGTACGAAAACGAATGAAAATGGATCAAGATGTATGAAAACGTAAGAAAACCAACAAAAACATACGAAAACAAACAAAAATGGAGAAAACAGACGTAAACGTACAAAAACGAATCAATAAAGTACGAAAATGTAGGAAAACAAATGAAAACGGACAAAAACGTACAAAAATAAACAAAAACGTTTGAAAACTTACAAAGAACGGACAAAACCGTATGAAAACAAACAAAAATGTGTGAAAACGTACAAAAACGGTCAAAAGCGTATGAAAACAGACGAAAATGAACAAAAACAATAGAAAATGTTTGAAAACGGATGAAAACAGACAAAAATGAATTAAAAAGTAAGAAAACGGCCGAAAACGTTCGAAAACGGAGAAAACTGTCGAAAACGTACGAAAACAGACGAAAACTTTTGAAGACGGATGAGAATGTTCAAAAACGGACAAAAACTTATAAAAACGTACAAAACATACAACAACATATAAAATCAGATTATGAATCACTTCGGTTAGTAAGTAGAGTATCCTTAGATTCTACCAAAAAGGAAATTATTATTTTTTAAGTTATCAAAACTAATCTAGACCCAGACCCAACCCGTCTACACTCGACCCATTTAGACCTGAACCTATCTAGACCCATGTTTCTAGAAGACCCATCTAGATCCAAACCCATCTAGACCCAAACTGCCTAGACCCATGAACCAAACATGACCTGACCCACCTCTTTTGCCATCTCTAATCTAACTTGTGCATGCAATCATGGGGTAGGTCAATCTATGATAGAGTAATGATTGGACTGCGAGCTGATGAGGAGTTGAAAGATATTATAGTCGTGGCTATGCCAAGACTTGTTGATGAGGGGTTCAATATGTGTTCTATACGTGTTGAGTATGAGTAGAAACCTCCTAAGTGTTCGAGCTGCAAGGTTTTTGGACACGTTTTGAATGAGTGTCCTAAGAAAATAGTCTCGGATATGGTGAGGAACTTGGGTAATCCATAAGCTATTAGAGTTGTTCTGGTTGGTCCAAAGGTTAGTTTTAAATCAACTAAACAAATTTACAGACCTATTTCTAATAAGAATGGTACCATTACTAATGGTAAACAGAAGTAAGCTGAAGTGTCTAGACAAGAGGTTAGTAACTCAAATCCATTTGATGCGCTTAATTCGATTGAAAATGATGATGACTTAGGTATGAATGGGGGGAATTTAAGTTTGGCTTGGAAGGGGGCCACATCCAGTAGTATTAGTACTACCATTATAATATAGAGGATTGATAAATTTGAAAGATAATTGAGTGAAGGGAAACTTCTTCTTGTAGATGATGACGGGAAGCCATTACCAAAGGTTGTTTCTACAGTAAACGTGGATAGTGATAGTGAAGTGGAAGAGGAGTTCGATGAATACACAACTTTTATGGCATCAACAGGTTTAAAACGTGGTAGTGACAGTGGTTATGGTACGAATAGCTTGTGGGAACAATGGAAAGAAACAAAACAAGATGATGACTACGACCGTTATGATGATGATCTGTATGATAGTCATGATATGTATGATAACCTTCATGCTATTTGTGCCGAGTTTGATATTGAGATACCTGGTGGAAAGAAGAAATAGATTCATTTTGATGTTTATTGAGTCAATTGTAATCTAGTTATAGCAGTATTGTTAGCCTCAATTTATTGAGTCGAACAAGGAAGCTCGGTCACTCTACGATGGAGCTTCGGTCTTTAATTAGTTAATGTTGTAATAAGATAATATCGGGAATCGGGCTCGATAGATAATCTAATATTGTATATGTTTTGGGTTTAATCCTAAGCAAAACCCGAGCCCGGGTCCTAGTTAAATATCCCGCGCGTCACATTAAATGTGTAGGGGTATATATATATATTTAGATATTTTCTAAAATATCTAAATATATATAGATATTTTCTTTTTTAGAAAATATCTAATTCTAATTTTTCATAATATCTTTTTTCTTATTCTCTCTCAACTCTCTCTCATCTCTCTCTCATTTTCATCTCTCTCTCTCTAGTTTCTTTGATTCGTGTTTCGTGTTATGAAGTGAAGTGGTAAATCAGGAACCTATAGTTTGCTTCTTCTTAATGCTGCTTGTTGCTCTACTTTAAATCTCCTTTGAGCAGCTATAGTCTCCACTAAAAACTTTGCCTTTTGTTCTTCAGTAAAATTCTCTCTTTCTATTCTTTGCACCTCTACAGCAATCATCTCAGTAAAATTCTCTCTTTCTATTCTTTGCACCTCTACAGCAATCATCTCATTATCCTCTAATTCATCTTGTAGTCTTTCAAGACCAGCAAGTCTTTTTCTTTCCTCCTCTTCTTCCCATTCCGCTGCAACTTTTCTAGCAACTTCCTCATCATTTGCAGTCTCAGCAACTCTTAATTGTTGAAGAGTAAGCTTCTTCTTCTTTTTGGGTTCTTCCTTCATTATACCCTTACCTTTATCTTTTAGATCAAGCATTTGAGTTGGTGATTCAGGTCTTTCTTGCTCAGAAATATTACCAGGAATGGTAATTCCTGCTCCTCTTCTTGGTCTTGTGATATTAACCAAGACATCAGCAATTGAGGTATCATCTTGAATGAACTCATCAGACTCATCTTGAAAGGTTGAAGGACCAGCTTCATCTTCCACTTCTTTTATTGAAGGTTCAGTACTTAGATCTGCTCCAACAGTGGCTTTCATTTACCTCAAACAAGTACCTTCCATTTACTTGCGCATACTTCACGGCACCTAGTAGAAATAGTATCATCAACACCCATCATTTGAGAATCACCTAAATTGGCATCATCTTCATTCAAACCAGTACTTCCATCAGAGACTTTCTTCCTCCCCTGTTTGAAAGAAGATGATTTCTTTTTATGTGCCTTCTTATGCTTTTTCTTCTTAGACAAAGTAGCTTTAAGCTTGACAAAAGAACTGTATTCAGCAACCACAGGCTTAACTTTCTTCACAAGGATCTTTATCTTTGTCTTAAGCCTAAGAATTTGAGCAGCTTGTTTAGCAGTTTGCTTTTTCAGTTTGAGAACCTCTCTTATTAAACCATAAAGATCAAGATTTCCCTCATCTCCTCCAGATGTCTGATCCTCATCTGTGGGAGTATAATCATTGGGAGAAGCTGATCTTTCAGAAGCAACTGGACTTGGATTTTCTGCCTGTTTACCAGCTGAGGGATCATCACTGTGATGTGAGGATGGAGTAATGTCAGGTTCTTCAGTATGCAATGAATGTGCAGTCCTTACAGCAGTAGCAACTTCTAACATAGGAGGAGTTAGAGGTGTGAGCTTCCCGGAAAATTTAGGACTACACTTGCGCATAAAGGTAAACACTTTTGGTGGTAAAACAACTGTTGGTAAGAAATTTTGAGGTTTGGTACTACCCTCAAGCTGTTTATTCAAGAACAGTTGAATGAACCTGGGATACATCAAAAAGGGCTTGCTATCCTTGAGATTCCTTAACATTCCATCAAAAATCAGCTTAGAGAAGTTGAACTTCTGATTTGTAGCTAGTCCTACCAAGGCAGATGCAATATTTGTCCCAAATTGATCCCATGAAGTACTCTTAGAGCTTAGACAATGAAGTAAGGTATGAACCAAGTATTTCCATTGAGGACTAAGGAGTGGTTTAGAAAAAGAGAGTAGTGTAAGACTTCCCTCATACCCAATATCCCTTAAAGTGTCCCAAATTACCTGATTATCAAAACAGTTAGTGCCATCTTCATCATTAAACATCAAATCAGTACGAACTGAAGCTTCTGACACCAATATCTTCTTTCCAGCTACCTTAGCTTCAATGTGAGCGACTTCATTAATCATACGCTCCTTCGCAGTATTCCAAAATTGTTGAATCCACTTTTGAATCACATCCGGAGACACCAAAAGAGCATAGTTCACATAACATCCAGTGAGAAAGTCAATAACTTCATGAAAATCAGCATTACGCTCTGTCTTCTCAACACAAGCAATCATATTATGTTTGTTGCAGGAGTTCGTGATAGCCATTATCTCGAAATTGACGGTGAAAATGAATTAGGGTTCGAAAGATTAAAGTATGAAATCGAAAGATTAAGTGAGAGATTCTTGGAATTCGTAGGAGTATTTATAGGTAGAGAAAACCTGCCCACAAAGTAACCGTTAAGAATTACAATTTACCCCCTCAATTGTGACGTCTGACCAACGGCTATAAACAGTACTTTCAATGCCTAGCAGTACTTTCAAAGCAGAACAGTACTTTCACTCTGGCTAAGCAGTACTTTCTTTTTATGAAGCATTATTGATCAAATCAAATAACAAAATCTTCCTATCTCAGATAGCATCTCTTCAAATCCAACCCTCCCCTTAAGAATAGCATCAAATCTTCTTTCAAAGTCCATACTTTACAAGCAGTCCTCCCCTTAAACGTAGCTATGGGTTCATCATTCCAATATTAACTACCAAAGAGTTGAACCTAGCCAAGTCAAATCCTTTGGTCAGTAAATCTGCCACATTATCATCTGTATGTACCTTGACCACATTGATTAGCCTTTGATCATAACAATCTCTGATGAAGTGATGCCTAATCTGAATGTGCTTAGTCTTTGAATGGAAAACAGGATTCTTCACAATGCATATGGTACTCTCATTGTCTATATGAATATCAGTATTCATGAAATTGAAACCATAATCAAAAAGTTGATTTTGCATCCAAAGAACCTGTCCACAACAACTTGCAGCTGCTACATATTCTGCTTCAGTAGATGAGATAGCTACAATTGTTTGTTTCTTGCACTGCCAAGAGACCAATCTCCTTCCAAGATATTGACATCCACCAGAAGTTGATCTTCTATCATGATTGTCCCCAGCATAATCACTATCTGAAAAGGCTTCTAAATGAAAAGAAATCTTGGATACCATAAACCCAATTTAGGTTGATGTTTGAGATATCTAAAGATCCTTTTCACTGCATTCATGTGAGAAACTTTTGGAGTGACTTGAAATCTTGCACACAGACAAACAGCAAACATAATGTCTGGTCTTGATGCAGTCAAATACATAAGACAACCAATCATTGATCTGTAAAGATGTACATCAACATCTTCACCTTCTTCATCTTTCCCAAGAGCTTTATGAGCTTCAATTGGTGTAGTAGCTGGCTTAATTGTTCTGAAGTCAAATTTGTTAAGAATATCCTTCACATACTTGTCTTGACTTATGAAAATCCCAGCAGTACTTTGCTTAACTTGAAGTCCCAAAAGAAAGTAAGTCACCCAATGAGCTCTAGTAAACTCCTTTTGGCATTAGCTCTTCAATTCCTTAACCATGGATGTCTTAGTGGACCCAAAGATAATATCGTCCACATAGACTTGAACCAACATAATATCTTTTCTGTCCCTTTTGATAAACAAGGTTTTATCAATAGCACCTCTCCTATAGCCATGTTTCAAAAGAAAAGTAGAAAGCCTCGCATACCATGCTCTAGGACTTGATGTAAGACATATAATGCCTTGATTACTTATAACTTGATTTTGGACGATAAGGATCTACAAAACCTGGAGGTTGATTGACATAAACCTCTTTTGTGATATTGCCATACAAGAATGCACTTTTGACATCTATTTGATAAACGGAGAATCCCATAAAAGATGCAAAGGCCAAAAATAGTCTGATGGATTCAATTCTGGCAACTGGTGCTAAAACTTTCATCTATCTACAGCCTTCTTTTCCTGACTATACCCTGTGCAACAAGTCTTGCTTTATTCTTGATGATAGTACCTCTTTCATCTCTTTTGTTTCTGAAGACCCATTTAGTTCCAATAACTCGTTTTCCATCTAGTAAATCACATAACACCCATACATTCTGTAGCTTGAATTGAAGCAGTTCTTCTTGCATTGCTTCAATCTAACTTTCATCTTGCAATGCGTGTGTTATTTTCTTGGGTTCTTCTTGAGATAAAAAAAAGGCAAACAAGCATGTCTGCTGATCTTTGTGATTTGTTCTATTCTGCTTACAAATAAAGCTCAACAATGCTTGATGTGGGGTAGAGGTACCTTGTAGCTGATTTCTTGTCTTAACTCCTGAAGCAGTAGGACCAATGATCTGACTTTGTGGATGATTTTTATGAATTCTGAGAGTTGAAGAAGAACTAACATCTATGGTGTTATCCATATTGTTGAGATCAAGATCTATATCTTCCTCAGTATCATTATTTTCATCATCAAAGGAATTTCCATGAAAAATTCCATCCTTAGGCAAATCATCATCAGACTCTGATAGATCATAAATTTCTTTGCCTTTTTCTTTTCTCTTTTCAGATGCAATTCCTTGATTTTCCATATGAGTATGAGCAATGATCTCTTGAAGCATCAGATTCTCAAACTCCTTCTATAGATCTTGGTCTTCTATAGTCAATGGAACTTCTTTAACAACAGTACTTTCATCAGAATCCTTGTTCTGAGCATCATTTGTAATGGCTTCTGAAACAGCTTTGTTCCCAATAGAGCTTGAACCATGAACTATAAACTGCTGATCATCTACATCATCAAAGTCAACTGAATTGGATTGTTTTACAGCTGTATCAACTTGATTTTCTTTCCTTACAGGAATGTAGTTCAGTGAAGGAGATAGAATATCAAGGTCAAACATCCAATCAGGACCTTTTCCTTTCTGATTCATCTGATCCTCAAGAAAATCCACATGAAGACAATCTTGTACTTTTCTGGTGACCCTATTGTATACTCTAAAACCTTTGCTGTTAGTGGAGTAACCCAACAAATATCCTTCCTCTGATTTTCCTTCAAATTTACTCAAATGATCCATGGTATTCAATATAGTCAAAGGACATCCAAATGGTTTCATGAAGCTGATGTTAGGAGATTTTCCCATTAACAACTCATAGGGAGTCTTCATTTGAGGTTTAGTCACCAATACCCTGTTTAGTACATAACAAGCAGTATGTTACTGCTTCAGCCCAGAATTGAATTGGTAAAGTGAATCTACAAGCATGGGTTTTAGCTGCTCAATGAGAGTCCTATTCTTTCACTCATCAGTAAAAAAACACCGTTTTGCTTGGAGTTCTTGCAATCTTGTACACACTCTGGATTCCTTTCTTTGGCACAAAATTCTTTCATCAACTTATTTTTGAACTTGTCCCATGGTCACACCTGATGGGTCTTCAACATTTCGATATTAGTTATTCTTGTTTTCTAAGCCCACAATCAAATCATGAAGTATGTCATATGTCTCATCTTTGTAGACCAAGAAAAACACCCAGCTAAATCTACTGCAATCATCAGTTACCACTAAGCAGTACTTTTTCCTGTTCAAACTTTCTACTGAAACAGGTCCAAATAAATCCATATGGAGCAACTCTAAGGGTTCTCTAACTGTTTTCTCCTCACGTTCTTGCAAAAGCCTTATGTTGTTTACCCTTGTTACCTCAAATTATTGAGTCAACAATGAAGTTCGGGTCACTACAACGATGGAGCTTCGTCTTTAATTAATTTAATGTTGTAATAGCAATAATTATCGGGAATCGGGCTCGATAGATAATATAATATTGTATATGTTTCGGGTTTAATCCCAACCAAAACCCGAGCCCGAGTCCTAGTTAAATATCCCTCGCGTCAAAATAAATGTGTAGGGGTATTTATATATAGATATTTCCTTTGAAAAAAGATCTATTCTCATCTATCTAATTTTTTCTATCTAAAAATCCTTTTAATCTTTTTCTCTCTCATTTCCTCTCCCTTTCTCTCTCTAAACAATCTTCTCTTTTCTAGTTTCTTGATTGAATCGTGTTATGAAGTGTTAATCGGGATCCTACAATTGGCATCAGAGCTACGTGTGGATTCGTGTGGTAAAACAAGCTCAAATTCGTGGCTTATATTGTGACAAAAAACCCCACGGCTCAAATTTTTTTGGGCTTATTTGTTGGTTAATCTTGTTCTTCACTTGTTCTACACATCAAAAGGTAAGAGTGCTTCAAATTTCGTGTGTTAAACAAGCTCCTAGCTCGAAATATAAGCTTTAAAAGGTTCGTGTTCTTCGTGGAGAGTTGCTACTTTTTGGACGATCCACAAAGATATACATGTTAATGTGTGTTAAATCTTCTTAGAGACGCTTAATATTGCAAATCCTAGCTTTGGTTCGTGGCTTAAACGCTTATTTGAGTGATTTTGAAAAAATTCGAGCTTGGTGTTCATAGTGGCGGTTTGACAGAAAAAGGGACAAGATCCACGATTTAAGGAAATAGTCAACGGCGGTTTGTTGACCAAAACAGCGAGTTGCTAAAAACAGCGAGTTGCTAAAAACGGCGAGTTGCTAAAAACGGCGAGTTGCTAAAAACGGCGAGTTGCTAAAAAATAGGCGAGTTTGCTAAAAATGACGAGTTCTAACGCGATTGCTAACGCTAGTTGCTAACGTCGAGTTGCTAACGCAGTTGCTAAACTCAGTGCTAAACGCGATTTACTAATTGGCCAACGGTTTGCTAAAAAAAATTTGTGTGAAGAAAAGGGTTTCAGTAAAACAGCCATAACTTTTGATCCGTAAGTCCGTTTCAGGCCCGTGACCTCTCAAATCGAAGAGAAAAACAAGACGGATCACGTTGTAACCACCCTTTAGTTGGTTAAGGATTTTTCAAGGCCCAAAAAGCTCGTTTACTATGATTTATTGACATTTTTCAGTTTTTTGGAATTTGTGTTAGACTTGTTTTTGTTCTAGCTCACGGCCCATCTGTATTTTTCCTTTGGCAGGTTAAGGATTTTTCGAAGCCCAAAAAGCTTGTTTTCTATGATTTATTGACATTTTTCAGTTTTTTCTGGAATTTTTGGCCGCTGATTCCGCATCAAATCATTCACGGTTTTCTATTGATTCTGTAAAATCCCGTTAATTCATTTATCGGTTTTAATCATAGACGTGTAAAATCCCGTGAACGTGAATTGCTTACAAAACCACAACTTCAATCACAATATCCACTTAAGATCCAACAAAATCAATCACACTTCATAATTCATAACTATTCATTCATCATGTCTACTCCAGTTAACACATCCTCCACAGATAGCCAAATGCATAACAATATAATGGCAGCTGGTTCAAAAGAGCGTCCACCGATGCTTGGACCAGGAAGATATTCTCAGTGGCATTCGCGTTTTCTACGATACCTTGACACTAAAACGAATGGTGAATATCTGAGGAAGTGCATCTTTGACGGTCCATATTTGCCTACGAACGTACTAATTGCAGCAGTTGAAGCAGCAGAGAACATTCTACCAGTAGCTGCACATGAAGAAGTAGAGACAATACACAACATGACAGCAGAGAACAAACTTTACTTTCAAGCTGAAAAGGAAGCTATTTTCTTGATTCTGACTGGTATTGGGGATGAAATTTACTCAACTGTTGATGCATGCAACACAGCAAAGGAGATGTGGACAGCCATTGAAAGGCTACAACAAGGGGAATCGTTGAACGTACAAGATGTAAAGACCAATCTATTCTGGGAATTTGGGAAATTTACTTCTCGAGATGGAGAATCCATGGAGTCTTATTACTCCCGGTTTTATAAACTGATGAATGAGTTGACAAGGAACAACTTGCAAGTTTCACCAATGCAAGTGAATGTTCAATTTCTTCAACAACTTCAACCAGAATGGTCAAGATTTGTGA
Organism: Tanacetum coccineum; assembly: GCA_026074375.1. Classification (NCBI taxonomy): domain Eukaryota; kingdom Viridiplantae; phylum Streptophyta; class Magnoliopsida; order Asterales; family Asteraceae; genus Tanacetum; species Tanacetum coccineum. The sequence goes on along the minus strand of BQNB010016593.1, from coordinate 58,994 downwards.
CGGTTGTCAAGCAGAGACAGGAAATAGACACAGTCTCATATCACAAGTTGTTTGACGTTCTGAAGCAGTTTCAAAACGAAGTTAATGATATCCGTTCTGAGAGATTAGCCAGAAGTGCAAATCCATTAGCACTTCTTGCGGCTGCTCAACCATATTCAGATAACTACTATCAGGCACCAAAACCTCAAAGATCGAATGCACCATCATACATGCAATCTTCTTCCACACGACCAAGTGCGTCTACCAGACACAAAGGCAAAGAGATCGCCAAACCAGTTACTCCTCAATCTGAGTCCGTTTCTGAGGAAGACAGTGATCCAGAACAAGCTCGGAGGGATAAGGATATGAAAAAGAACTTGGCACTCCTTGCTAATTTAGTTAAGAAGCTGTACAAAACCTACCAACAACAACCTAGAACATCTTCAAACTTCCACGAACAAGACTGAAGATACCACAGCCAAGGTATAACAATGACAATTAGTCAGCGCAGTTTTTGGGGAATCAAAGGACAGATCACAGGTTGCTAGTGGCCTAGAGGAAATAGTAGGCAGCTGGTAGTGCAAAAGACTGGGATACAGTGCTTTAACTGCAAGGGATTTGGACACTATGCCAGGGAATGCAGGAAGCCAAAGCGGGTTAAAGACTACGCGTATCACAAGGAGAAGATGATGATGTGCAAACAAGCTGAACAAGGTGTTCCACTTCGAGCTGAGCAAGCTGATTGGCTAGAGGACACGGATGAAGAGATTGATGAACAAGAATTGGAAGCACATTACAGTTACATGGCAAAGATTCAGGAGGTCTCACCTGCGGAATCAAGTTCTACTGATACGCCATTGGAACAGGTACAAAACCATGATGAAAATGATGTGTTTGCCAATGTGAGACGACATTCTGAGCAACCTGAATCCATTAATGACACATATGTTTTGGAGAAGGATGATAGCAATGTCATTCCTGATTCATCAAATATATGTATTAATGATAATCAGGTTGATCAAAATGCGCTGGGATGTGTTGATGAGCGTGTTGCGCTTGCTAATTTAATTGCTAATTTAACTCTTGATACTGAGAAAAACAAAACGATTTTAAAGCAATTAAAGAAAGCGAACGCATCATTGACTCAAGAACTGAAGGAGTGCAAAACTAACCTGATGAAGTCTAGTAGGGCCTCTGGGAGTCTACTAGCAGTCGGATAGTTCTCTGTATTGCACTTCAACCAAACAGACTGAGCTTGAGAAGTACACGGCCCTTAATGACCTAACGAGTGAGTATAAAATACTTCAAACAAAGTTAAATGACACTCTAGGACTATTAGCTCGTAAAGACATTGACATACAAGAGGGTTTAAAAACTAAAACCTATGAAATTTTCAGTTTTTGTCAATCAGAAACACGATGAGCTAGCAAAAAAGAGACCTGTTTAACATAGGTCACGAATTTGAAGGTCCACTCAAAGAGAAAAGTAAGGTAAATCGGATTTAAAGGTTAAGGAAGGAAAGACATTGACACGATGATTGAAATGTACAAACAAATAAAGTTTTTAAATTAAATTCTTTATAAAACCGCAATCAGTCATCAGACCAATTCAAATGTAGCACCCAAATGCGCAACGTTATCTGGAAGATCACCTATGCTAATCCAAAGTACCTCAAAGAAACTCAATATGATAAGCCTCGTTTGTAAGAGATCCATATGATACTCTGATCCTGCAAAAAGATTTTGCCCCGATGGGGAAAGACAGTGACTCTTGAAAAAGATAGTAGATCAAAATTGGATAAAGACACATGTTGAAACCATATAAATACACATATCAAACAGTCTTTTGAAACATTCAACCACCATCAAAGCCTATCTTGATCATTGGAATCGCGCTAACGAAGTTGGGAAGACAATGTGGAGAAAACTTGTTTAGACAAAGCCAAACATTGCTAATAACGTGTGGATTCTACCCATGTCTAAATCTTTTAGTAAAGATTTAAGACTACTTTATAACGAATGACAAACAACTCCAAATCATTTTAGGACAATTTGTCAACAAACTTGGACTAATCAACTAGTAGTGCATTTCCTAACCCACTGCCAAAGAGGTATGGAAGTTTTGATTCAATCTTAATTAATGCCTCTTTCAGAAAACCAAAAAACAATACAAAGACAATCATTGTCTTATCATGAACTAAAAATAGAAATGAATGCCGATTTTTTAATTTTATTGTGGAGTACGTTAATTCCCTTTAAAAGGGAGCTTGACGTGAACTGAATCAGAAACGGCCTGATTTCAAACATATATGATCTACTTCTCGAAGAGTGTGTGTCTAAAGATGTTACATGTTCGTATTTGCATTATCTGTCTGATTAAAATCTAATACTGAATTTGCAATGCTTATATCTTCATAAAGTCAAAGAATGGTGAATGTCTTGCCAAAAGCTTTCGAAACAAACTGTATCTGTTAACAAAGAATTCATAATAATTTGATTATAAATTTGCTAAACTTTGAAAAACTCTCAATTTCTCTTGAACTTTCTTACAACATTGTAAAGAACAGATGAAAACAACCCAGTTTGCAAGAAAATGCTTCACATGTAATTTCGAAAAGAACTTGAACAATATCATGAAATGACAAGATTTGAAAGCTCAAATGCAAACAAGAACATGGTGATAAATGATTTAAAAGAAACTCATTCTGGTAACAAAGGAAATTCCTGTGGAAACTCAGTTGATAAACCATCTGTTTGTTCGACAAACCAAATGCTCACGGATCCAAACCCATCCAGTTTTAGGAAACCGACTCCTTTTTCAAATTCTCTCTGAAAATGAGAAGTTTCGCAACAAAACTGTCGGTTAATAAAACTGAAGTGACGGATGTTTTATTTAAACCAGACACTCAACATAAGTTGCCTCAGAAAAAACCAAGCGGTTCGAAACACACATGTGCTTAAACTAGAATGATTATGAATTGCCTACCACCACAAACACAAAACAGAACATCACCACAGTTGCCTCATGCTTCTAGGAATACTAATCTCCCATGTCTAAATCTCATGATAATTCACACTACTATGGTTAGCAACCACAGCTAAGTGCTATCAGTTAATAGAAAAGGTCGTGCCAAACATTAGTCAAGTGAAGTTTACAAAGAAGGAAGTAGAAGACCATCATAGGATTTCTAGTATTTCTAAGAAAACAAAGTCTGTAACTGCGTGTAATGACAGTTCAAACTCCAGAACTTCGAATGCGAATGCTGTTTGTGCAGAATGTGGAAAATGTGTGTTTAATTCTAATCATGATGCTTGTGTTTCTCGATACTTGAAAGACGTGAATGCTAGAACTAAGAAGCCTCGTATAGTGCCTATTAGTGCTAGTAAACCCAAGAGAAAAGCGAACAAATCTGTTGCAACACCCCATAAGAAAACAGTTGCATCAGATACCACTATTCAGAAATCCAAGAGTACTATAAAGAAGTTGTAATTAGATACAAATCATGAGATGGAAATGGTGGATAGCTAAGAGATGTCCATCAAGTTATACAGGACACAAAAGCCACTTAGGACCAAAAAGATATGGATGCCTAAGGTTAGGAAAGATGATGAATCAACAAGTGTTAGTCCCACTATAGACATTGTCTCTAGGATAACTAATATCTTGAAGATATCAAACTTCATAGGATCCAATTTGTCCAATATTCCATCGTCCTCTAATTCTCTTGCAGATTGTACAACTCATCCTATTCATTGTTGTACATCTGTATGGCACAAACACATGTGGCAATCAAAAGCTTTGTGTAATTTTGTGGAGAAATTTCTGGGTACTGTTCGTTTTGGAAATGACCAATTACTCCTAATTCTTGTATATGGTGATCGATTCAAGGAAATGTACGATCCAACGGTTTATTACGTCTAAGGCCTCAATCACAATCTTTTCTCGGTTGGTCAATTCTGTGATGCTGATTTGGAAGTTGCTTTCAGGAAATCTACTTATTGTTTTGTGAGAAGATTCTTCAGGGAACGACTTACAATCACTGGTAATCGTGGATCTGATCTCTACACAATTTCTCTTCAAGAAACAACTTCAACAACTCCAATCTGTTTCATGGCCTAAAGCTTCACCAACTCAAGAATGGTTCATGGCATCGAAGGCTTTCCTCATCTTAACTTCGATTACAACACCTTACTCTCAAAAAAGATGTTGTGACAGGATAACCTATAGTTGAAATATGTCAAGGATCAACTTTGTTCGTCTTGTGAAGTGAGTAAAGCAAAAAAGAAGCTCATTCAAGACAAAAGCTATTCCAAGTTCCAAAGGAAGGCTAAATTTGCTTCACATTGTACTTGTGTGGTTCAATACGTGTTGCACGCATAAATGTGTGAATAAGTATATTCCTGGTATTGTGATGACTATTCAAGATATAACTTGGACTCTTTCTACGAACCAAGGTATGAAACACCAGAAGTTCTTAAAGACTTTCTCAAGATGATTCAACGCAATCTTCAAGCTCAAGTTATACTGTTCGTACGGACAAGGCACGAATTCTTGACAAGACACTCCGTTCCTATTTCAAAGAAGAAGCACTGAACATCAAACATCACTCCTCGAACACCTGAACAGAACGGCGTGATGTCGAAAAGACGGAACCGTACTCTGTTGAGGCTGCTCGAACGATGTTTCAGCTTCAAAGCTTCCATTAAACCCCCCCCCCACCCCAAAAAAATTTTGGGCTAAAGCATTTGCAACCGCATGGTAATACTCAGAACAATCAATCATCATAATCCACACATGGAAAGACGGCATATCACACATCAATGACAAGGAAACCTTCAATAAAAACATCTTCACATCCTTTTGTTGCACTGCTACATAACTAGAGATGGGAATAATCTAGATAAGTATGAAAGAAAAAGGGTGATCCAAGTGTCTGGATGGGAAAGTTCTACTCAGTCATAGGAAATCGTGTTTACAACAAGAGAACACGCTTAATAGTTGAGTCCATTCATATCAAGTATGATGAAATAAAAGAAATGATGTCTGATCACAACAGTTCAGACCTCGCTCCTTAACGACAAGAGATGTCTGTTGAAAATGTCGCTTCAGGCCTCGTTCCTCAAGGACAAAAGGGGTCAGACTATGACAACTCTGACCCCGTGCCCCCAAGACAAAATGTTGTTCCTACAGCAAAAAAGACAGATTCGTCACATCAAGGGTTAGAATTTTCTCTTCAGTCTTTACTTGAAGAAGATACAATACCAACACACGATCAAGCTGAGGAAAACAACAATGATCAAGCACCGAATGCATCATTTCAAGAAGCTGAATTTATCAATCCTTTTTGTGCATAGATACAAGAAATTAGTGAGTCTTCCTCACGCAACATTGATAATACCGATGAGCATTCATTTCAACCACAAAGTCATGATTTCCGATGGACCAGAGATCATCCGTTAGAACAAGTTTGTGGAAATCCAACCATGCCAGTTCAAACAAGACGACAGCTTGCCACAGATCCTGAAATGTGAATGTTCGCGCTCACGTGAGTATTGTTTGAAACCGAAAAACATAAGGATGCAATGGCTGATTCAGCATGTATCGAAGCAATGCAGGATGACCTTCAACAGTTCAACAGACTAAAAGTCTGGAACAAGTCGACAAACCATTTGGAAAGCATGAATTATAAAGCTAAAGTGGTTATGAAGAACAAGAAGGATGAATGATCTAGACTGTAATTCGCAACAAAGCACGCTTGTTGCTAAAGGTTATGCTCAGGAAGAGGGTATGATTGAATAATCATTTCTCCAGTTGCTCGCTTGGAGCCGTTCGGATTTTTGTTGGCCCACAAGCATCACACAAATGTCTTTTTCCATCTATCATATGACGTGAAAACGGATTTCTTATGGTCCACTGAAGGAAGAGGTTACGTTGCTCACCGGAAGGTTCTTGATCAGATCAACCAGAAAACTCTACCTTCCTGAGGAAAGCTTTGTATGGATTAAAGCAATCTCCAAGAGCCTGGTACGATGAACCATACAAACATCCTGAGACCAAAGGCCTTTTACTAAGGTACAATTGACCAACTTTATTCAAGATAAAATACGGGGAGGATATTCCTAACTGTGCAAATTTATGTTGATGACATAATTTTTGGATCGTCACATCCTAAATATTCAAAACAGATTGAAAATTAATGCACAGTAGATTTTAAATGTCCTTAATGGGGGAGATGGAAATTCTTTTTAGGACTTCAGATCCACCAGTCTCCCAAAAGGGTATTTTATCAACTCAGGCCAAGTACGCTTTAAGAACTATTCTGAAAAGCATATATGGACATTGTCACTCCATGTACACCATTGTGGCTACAAAACCCTATAGGACATAAGAGGAAAACAAAAAAATATATAGAACAAAAGACGAAGATGTAGATTAGATTGGAAACCGCGATACCAATCTGATTTATCGAATGTAAATCGGGTCCACACATGTACTTGACGATCTAGTAGACAGACTTAGTGCAAGCAGTATGCTAATTGTGCACGTATCAAGCACGACCACCTCAACAGCATCTCAGGAGGATAAAGAATCTTTAAATACCTAAAAGGGTACCAATAACATGTGGACTCTTGTCTCCAAAAAGATTCTGGCTTGAACTAACACATTTTTAGACGCTGATCATGCGTATGCCTTGATACTCGAAAGCACTTCTGGAGGGAATATTTAACCAAAAAAGTTCCTTGGTGATAAACTTGTAAGTTGGATGTCAAAGAAACAAAACTGCACTGCAATGTCTTCAGCAGAGGCAGAGTATGTGGCGTTATCTGCAAGTTGTGCTCAAGTAATGTGGATGAGGACACAGCTTCAAGATTATGGCTTCAACTACAACAAAATACCGTTGTATTGCGACTCTCAGTCAGCCATAGCAATCTCATGCAACCCCGTACAACATTCGCGAACAAAGCACATCCATACTCGGTATCATTTCATAAAGGAACAGGTTAAAAATGGTATAATTGAATTATATTTTGTCAGAACTGAATACCAATTAGCCCGACATGAATACGAAAGCCCCTCCTGAGGATCGTTTAAAGTATCTTAGTCAGAATAATTTGTTGAGAAGTTTGACTCCAGCGTAAACAGTGAGGGTTCTGACAAATGAGACTGCTTGATATCATCATCAAACATCAACATGTACATATTTTTGAGAAAAGCAAAAGACAAAAATATAAAACCATCAAAAAAAATATTAAAATCAAAAAACAGAAATTTCCAAAAAGCATTCTTCTCGAGCATTACTTCTTGGAATCGATAACATTTACGTGCTTAGAAATGTCGATTAACATTGACACGGGTGTGTAAATGAAGTTCGAGCGAGAGTTGCAAATAGTTTCAAAACATGTCATTTCTAATTTTCTAGATGGCTTATGTGCAAATATCAGTACATAACCCGGACTTCAAATAAAGGAAGGTTTATAACTTATCCTCACAACGAGAAAATAAACGTTTCTCGGTCTTGAGCTGTTCTTACAAGACATTCAATATCTTTAGCTCAAGAAAAAGGAAAGTGTACGTTTCAGTGCGCTTACCCTTACCGTTAGAAGAGAAGTCCTCTAACATGCTAGTTTTTCCAAAAAAGTTGAACACAATTTTCAAATTTCTCGATGACAATTCATAATCTTTTCAAAATTGTGTGGTTCAAACACTCCTTCCCCTCTTCAAGGTTTTTCAACAGACAACAATTTTTCAATGGTCCTATTTTGAGGGGAGTTTCTTTTTTCGAAAAAACCAGTTTTTGTTCTTGGATACACATCAACGACCATTCATATGTATACACAACCTTATCAAAATGTTCCAAACATTCATGCTGACCATATATTCTCCAAAGATTTTCAAGACATATATAATCACAAAGGTATTTCAAAAACTAAGTGTTTATTATTTAAAATAAGGGGAGAAAATGTATTTAAAATATGATCTAAATGACTCAAAGTGCTGAACAGTAAGAAAAGGTTTTATGGTTCGATCTTATACCCAACAACATCTTAATTTCACGACGAATCTGAAGTCATAAGGTGGTTAGGTTAGGAATCAATCCTATGATCCAACCAGAACCGGAGGATCTACCCAAGGATAATCCAAAGTTAGAAATAGCAGTCCTTAGGTATGATTGGAGATGAATGAATACTTGGAAATAATGCTGACTAAGATGAGTTTAACACTGAACAAATCACAACAAATGTTGTTAGTAAATGACATCTTTTAAGCATTGAAGAATTAAAAGAAATGTATGGATAAAGGGTCTAAAGAAAGAAGCCCTCCACATAACTTAAGGCAGAAACCGTGTCAATACATATGCCTATCAGAATCACAAGATTATTGCTGGTAATGAAAACGACATCAATGGACCCCAGTGATGCAATGCCCAACCCTTCCAGTCATTCGGGATCTCTCAATAGAAACTTGTCTCATTTGTCCGGAGAAAACACACGTATCTATTGAACATCTCATTACGACGTTGATATTGAATAGGTGGCATATGCACCCAGCCTCCGAGTACTAAAACCAAAATGCACTAATCGAGTCTAGAGCCAAGAGATCAATAAAAATCTCGTTAGGACACATTCCATTTCAAACACTTGTTGAACATCATCAAGTTCACAAGCTGTTATCAAGAGTCCTACGCAATATCATTATGATATTTTCCAGAACATCCGAGTGATACTAATGTATTCACAATGAAGATGGAAATCCTGCTTGAGCCAGCATCAAACAAGCTCTTGGTAGGTGACTTGCGAGATTCTATATGAATCAAACTTGTGACAACTGGATATCAATTTGGTCCAGTAAATGAATTGACGGTTGATGAATTTTGATAAAAACATGACACTCTCGATGTGTTACAAAAACTCTTTAACGAGTGACACGTCGATTGATTTTCAAATCAATTTTCTCGTTTATCACTAACGTAAACCTGCAGGTCAAACGGTGGTAACGGCAACCTCAATCCCATTCAAATGCTCAATCTACGAAGACATACTATCTAGAAAGCTCAAGATTTAAAGACAAAGACTTCCGCAAACTCTGATTTGAAGCTTTCAAGATAATGCAAAAGTATGAGCATGTTGGTCAAAGACATAAGATCGCAAGATGGCAAAGACGATAAAGACAATGACAAAGGCTCAAAGTCAAGATCGCAAAGCATGAAGGAACAAGCCTACAACAAATAACAAAGAGAAAGACCAAGACCGCATGAGCTTAACGACAAAAGCAATCTCATTGATCTCATGAAGGAGTGTCATCAATGAACTCACTTCGGGGGAGATTGTTAGCCTCAATTTTATTGAGTCAATAAAGGAAGCTCGTTCCCGTGTTCAAGACCTCACTTCGGGGGAGATTGTTAGCCTCAATTTTATTGAGTCAATAAAGGAAGCTCGTTCCCGTGTTCAAGACCTCACTTCGGGGGAGATTGTTAGCCTCAATTTATTGAGTCGAACAAGGAAGTTCGGTCACTCTACGATGGAGCTTCGGTCTTTAATTAGTTAATGTTGTAATAGGATAATATCGGGAATCGGGCTCGATAGTTAATCTAATATTGTATATGTTTCGGGTTTAATCCCAAGCAAAACCCGAGCCCAGGTCCTAGTTAAATATCCCGCGCGTCATTTAACGCGACGGGGTATATAAGCTTTTTCTTCTATAGAAAAAGTAAGTTGTTCATTTTCCAAAATAATATCTTTTCTACTTTCTCTCTCATTTCTCTCTCTTCTTTCTCTCTCTAGAACAACCCTCTCTTTCTTATTTCTAGTTCCGATTTCATGTTTAATTCTATGAAGTGAAGTGTTAAACGGGATCCTACAAGTATTAAGAGGGAATTTAGTGTTGCTAGGACTCCACAACAAAATGGAGTAGCAAAAAGGAAAAATAAGACACTAATAAAGGCTGCTAGGACTATGCTAGCTGATTTAAAATGGCCAACAACCTTCTAGGCTAAAGCAGTTAATACTGCTTGTTATGTCCAAAATAGGGTGTTAAACATCAAGCCTCACAACAAGACCCCTTATGAACTTTTTCTAGGTAGAAAACCTGCCTTGAGCTTCATGAGACCATTTAGGTGTCCTGTTACAATCCTTAATATCATAAATCACCTGGGCAAGTTTGATGGAAAGGCTGATGAAGGGTTCTTTGTTGGATATTCTACCAATAGCAAGGCATTCAGGGAATTCAACAGTAGAACTAGGATAGTAAAAGAGAACCTGCATGTTAAGTTTAGTGAAGAAACACCTAATATTGCAGGAAATTGACCTAATTAGCTTTTTGATATAGATGCTCTAACAAAATCTGTGAATTATAAGCCAGTTGTTGCAAGGAATCAAACTAATGGTAATGCAGGTACCAAAGAAAACATTGATGCAGGTCAAGCTGGAAAGAAGATAATACATGATCAAGAGTATATACTGCTACCATTATTGACATCTGATCCATGACTCTCTAAAAGTATAAAGGATTCTCCCGATGCTGGACTCAAACCATCAGGGGAGGAGGAAAAGATGTATGCTGAACATCTAGAGAATGAAGATAGTGAGGTGCCAAATACAGAGGAGCTAAGAGTTAATTAAGAGCAGAATGAAAGTGTTAACAATACTAACAATATTAATACTGTTAATATTACTAGCATAGAAGATAATGATGTTGATGAGAATATAGTCTATGGATGTATTGATGATCCAAATTTGCTTAATTTGGAAAAGATTGTCTTTTCAGATGATGATGAAGAAGTTGATGTAGAGGCTGACATGACTAATTTGAATTTACATATCCTTGTCACTCCTACTCCAACTACCAGAATTCATAAGGATCATCCACTTGAACAAATGATTGGAGATATACATCCAGCACCTCAAACCAGAAGAATGACAAAGAGTGTGACTGACCATGGTATGTTTATTTTAGTAAAACAGAGGATCAACTATAAAGATTTCCAAAATTGTTTGGTTGCTTGTTTTCTATCACAAGCAGAACCCAAGAAGGTAATTCAAGATTTGACAGATCCAAGCTGGATAGAAGCAATGCAAGATGAGCTTCTATAGTTTAAACTGCAGAAGGTTTGGACTTTAGTTGATTTACCATATGGCAAGAGGGCCATTGGAACAAAATGGGTCTACATAAATAAGAAAGATAAAAGAGGTATTGTGGTTAGAAACAAGGCAAGGTTAGTTGCACAGGGTTACATTCAAGAAGAGGGAATAGATTATGAAGAGGTTTTTGCTCTAGTTGCTAGGATTGAAGCAATTAGGCTATTCTTAGCCTATGCCTCATTCAAAGACTTTGTTGTGTAACAGATGAATGTGAAGAGTGCATTTCTATATGGCAAGATTGAAGAGGAAGTCTATGTATGTCAACCTCTAGGGTTTGAAGATCCATAGTTCCTTGACAGAGTTTATAAGGTAGAAAAGGCATGATATGGTCTACATCAAGCTCTTAGAGCTTGGTATGAGACTTTATCTACCTATTTATTAGACAATAGATTCAAAGGTGATATTCTACTAGTACAAGTTTATGTAGATGATATCATTTTTGGGTCTACAAGGAATGAGATGTGTATTGAGTTTGAAAAGATGATGAATAAGAAGTTCCAGATGAGTTCTATGGGAGAGTTCACATTATTCTTAGGACTACAAGTGACACAAAAAGATGATGGGATTTTCATTAGTCAAGACAAGTATGTGGATGAAATTTTGAAGAAGTTTGGCTTTTCAACTGTGAAGACAGCAAGTACACCTATAGAGACCTCAAAGCCTTTGATAAAGGATGAAAATGCTGAAGATGTTGATGTTCACTTATATAGATCAATGATTGACTCATTGATGTATTTAACATCTTTAAGGCCTGATTTAATGTTTACTGTATGTTCTTGTGCAAGATTTCAAGTCACACCTAAAGTTTCACATCTTCATGCTGTGAAAAGAATCTTTAGATACTTGAAAGGTTAACCTAAATTGGGCCTTTGGTATCCTAAAGATTCACCATTTGATTTGGAAGATTATACTAACAGTGACTATGCTGGTGCTAGTTTAGACATGAAATCCACAACAGGAGGTTGTTAATTTATTAGGAAAAGATTGATTTCATGGCAATGCAAAAAGCAAACTATAGTTGCCAACTCTACTACCAAAGCAGAGTATGTAGCTGCATCTAGTGGCTGTGGACAAGTATTATGGATCCAAAATCAATTACTTGATTATGGATACAACTTTATGAACACCAAGATTTTCATTGACAATGAAAGCACAATCTGTATAGTTAATAATCCAGTGTTCACTCAAAGACTAAGCACATTGAGATTAGACATCACTTCATCAGGGATTCATATAAGAAGAGATTAATACAAGTGATCAAGATTCACACTGATCATAATGTTGCAGATTTACTCACAAAAGCGTTTGATTTTAGTCGGTTTCAATTTTTGACTGCTAGCATTAGAATGCTTAATCTCTGAAGTGTTGATTGGATAGATTGATGATTGGAATGGGTTGAAAATGTTAAGGATGAACTTGGGGTTAAAACCGGTAACTCGCAAAGTTAATGCTACTGGGCATTACTTACTACTGCTGGGCAAAAAGTTAGTACTGCGAGGTGAAAAGTTAGTACTACCAGGCAACAAGTTAATACTGCTGGGCTAAGTTAATGTTGCCAGGCTACTTACTACTGCTAGGTTACCGTTGGAGTTACAACTACTGAGGGTATTCTTTGACTATAAAATGAAAACTTTGAGTATAGGTTTCCTTTCTTACCTATTTACGCGCATACGATCACACCATATTCGTTATTAATCTTTTCAATACTCTTAATCATAAACCCAAAACTCAATTTCATCACCGACTTCAAACAATTATCATTCACGAAGGCTCTAAAATTTGTTGATTCACACAACATGGTTACTCACTTGGAAAAATCCACAGAGCATGCTGATTTTGATGAGATAGTGGACTTTCTGAAGTCTAACTATCTATGTCTCTTATATTGAGCAATTTTGGTCTACTCAAAGATCAAAATAGTCAATAATGAAAGACAAATACGTGCCAAAGTTAATGGCAAGAAAATAGTAATATCAGAATCATCTATGAGGACAGATCTTCAATTTAATGATGAGGATGGTATTGCTTATCTTACAAATATTGAAATTTTTGAAAACCTTCAATTGATGGGATATGAAAAGCTTTCTGATAAACTTACTTTTTATAAATCTTTCTTTTCCCCTCAATGGAAGTATCTTATACATACCATCTTGCAATGTTTAATTTCAAAATCAACTGCTTGGAATGAATTTGGTACAAATATTGCATCTGCAGTTATATGTTTAGCTAAGAATCAAAAGTTTAATTTTTTTAAATTGATTTTTGATGGTATGTTGAGAAACTTGGATCCTAATTCTAAAAAAATTAATGTATCCAAGGTTTTTACAACTATTTTTGAATAATCAAATTGACAATCTTACACCAACTCTTAATGATGAGTATGGTACAACTTCTCATACTAAAAAGGTTTTTGAAAACATGAGAAGGCAAGGAAAAGATTTTTCAGGGACTGTGACACCATTGTTTACTACTATGTTGATACAACCTCAAGCAGATGCGGGTGAAGGTTCAGGACAACACACCGAGCCCCCAACACACACCTACTACTGCTTCACCATCTAATATTGAACCAATCCCTATTATTGCATCATCATCACAACCCCAAAAGACCCACAAACGTAGGAAAACCAAAAGGCCTACTGAGATATCTCAGTCTAGTGAACCTACTACCTTTGTAACAGATGAGATTGTCCATGCGAAGAGGGGAGACAGTATGGAAAGGGCTGCCACTATTGTTGCTAGCTTAGATGCAGAGCAAGACAGTGGTAACATCATTAGGACCCAATCTATGGCAACACTTAATGAGCCTATTCCTTAGGGAACTTGTTTAGGTAGTGGTCCCAGGCGCTAAGAAACCATATTAGGGGACAGACCTACTCAAACTAGGTTTGAGAGGTTGTCTAAATATTCTAATGATCCACCTCTCTCAGGAGTTAACACACCTAGAAGTGGGAAGGACAGAATGAAACTAAATGAATTGATGGAAATTTGTACAAAATTGTCTGACAGGGTTCTTGCCTTGGAGAATGTCAACACTGCTCAGGATTTAGAGATTACTAGTCTAAAGAAGAGAGTCAAGAAATTGGAAAAGAAGAAAAAGGCAAGAACTCCACAACTCAAGAGAAGATTATTTAAAGTTAGGATTGAGTCCTCTGCTGATAAAAGTTTAGGTGATCAGGAGGATGCATCCAAACAGGGGAGGAATGAAGACCAAGATGATGATATTTCATGGTTTCAAGAGGATGTAGAGACTCAGGGAAGGTATGCTCATGATATTAATATTACTACTGCTAGTGCACCTATTACTATTGTTGGTGTATCTGTTAATATTGTTGAATCTAGTACTCCGACAACAACTCTTATTGAAGATGAAGATCTCATAATTGCTCAGACACTTATGAAGATGAGAAGTGAGAAATCAAAAGAAAAGGCAAAGGAAAAAGGTGTATCTAGTGAGACTGCTAAAAGACAAATAAGAGGAGTGGTTATGAAAGAAGTTAGATTAATTGTACCACCTCAACCTTAGATTTTAGCAAAAGATAATGGAAAAAGCATCATGCAAGAGCTTGAGAAATCAGTGAAACTAAAAAGCAAATATCAAATTGCATATGACAAAGAGGTAGCTCAGAGACTCTAAGAAAAGTTAGATGAAGAAGTCAGGCTTGAAAGAGAAAGAGAAGAAGAAGCTAGTAATGCTACTTTGATTGAAGAATGTCATAATGTTCAAGCCATGATGGATGCGGATTATGAGCTAGCTACTAGAATACAGGCACAAGAGAGAGGAGAGTTGAGTATTGAAGAAAGGTCAAAGTTGTTTGTGGAGCTCATAAATGAAAGAAAGAAACATTTTGCATGACTTAGAGGAGAATAGCGGAGGAGAAAACCACCTACCAAAAGTCAAAAGAGGAATCAAATGTGTACTTCTCTAAAACATATAGGTGGATACAAGTACAATTAGCTAAAGAATAAAAGTTTTGAAGAAATTCAGAAGTTGTTTGACATAGAGATGAAGAGGGTGGATACTTTTGTACCTATGGATTCAGATGTAGTGAAAGGCAGTAAAAAGAAAGCTGAAAGCAGTGGAAAGGAAGCAGCTAGTAAGAAAAGTGCAGGTGAAAAACTTGATGATAAAAGTGTCAAGAAATAGAAGATAGAAGATGATGGTGAGAAGGAAGAGCTTAGAGCTTGTTTGGATATAATTTCAGGAGATGATGTTGCTATCAATGTTGAATCTTTGGCAACAAAATATCCAATAATTAACCGGAAGACACACATTCTAACAAAAAACATGATGTATAATTAGATCATCAGAGCTAATAGATGTTTTAAAAATTACAAGATTTTCAGTGAAATGCTTGATGATTTTGGCAGACATGATGTGTTAGATTTATACAGACTGGTAATGGAAAGGTTTGAGACAACAAGTCTAGAAGGATATGATAGATTACTTTGAGGAGATCTCACCACGCTATTTGAACGAAGTGAAGAAGATGAAATCTGGAAAGCTCAATAGGACTATACATTAATAAGCTAGAGGTTATTTGACTCATGTAAAGTTCATGTATTATTGATGGATACTGGAGTTGCTATTCACATGATAGTAGAAAAGAAATATCCTCTTACGTATGAAATGTTTTCAAGGATGTTGGGTAGAAGGCTTGAAGTTGATCATGATAGTGAAATGGCATTTGAGCTTCTCAGATTTATAAGATCACAACTTTAGAAGATGAAGAGTGTTTGGATACATCCTTCTAATGAAGATAAAGCTTTTAATCAAGAAACTTTAAGATTCGGACGGTGAACATCAAGTTTAGGGGAGGATTGTTGGGATTAAAAGACATCTGAAGTTACTACTGCTAGTTATGAAGATTACTACTGTTGCTTATAGTTACTACTGCTAATGAAGTTCAGAAGAAATAGTCTAAGTTATTACTACTGCTAGTTGTAAAGTTACTACTGCTAGTAATAGTTACTACTGCTAGAAGTGTTTCTGTTGCTAGAGTCAAGTTAAGACTGTTAGTGTAATAGTTAGTACTGCTTATGAGATAGGTATAAGATATTTATGTAAAAGATATGTATCTATTATTTAGTTAGAAGATCATGATATCTTAGGAATATATTGTAAACCGACTAGGACTCCTTAGTGTATAAAAGGAGGACCTAGGGTATAGAATTTGATATTAGATCATATCAATATCTCTCAATAGTCTAGAAAATCGTTTATAGCTTTAAGGTTTTGTATAACCCTAACACTATCAAGGGTATTCGTATTAATATATTGAGGCTTAAAGTTTGATATTATACAAACTTGTTTGTTAATATTTCATTGCTTATTCTTCATAGAATCATAGATTAGATTCTGCATAGTCTTTGATATATTCAATCAAAGTTTCTACTATAGTTGTCTTGAATTTATTCAATATAACTAAGCCTTTTTCAAGCTAAGCAAGATCTATTCAATTGGGATAAACATTTGTGACTTCTTGTAAAGACATAAACATAAGGTCCTTGAACTGTTCTAAGATTTATAAAGTAAGCGATTGACTTGTCATGACATGTACATGAAGTCATTAAAATGTTCAAAGACTTATAACGCAATGTTAGCAATTAACGTGTTATGTCTTCTAGTTAAGACATGTACATAAAGTCCTTGAACTTCTCTAAGACTCCTACGTCATAGCATGGAATTGGCTTAAAATTACTGTTAATGTCATTATGTTTGAACAAATTGGCAAGCATGTGAGCCAAATGGTATTAGGTTATCTAAGGGATTGTGATACTGTCTCATAATCTCATTACTCATAGAATACCACATCGTTATGGTATGTCTGATGTGTAAAATCAAACTATGTTGATATTGTTCAATTTTTGATAACTTTGACTACCCTACCTCTAATCTTATCAAGGTTAACAAAATTGAGTAAAGCCACGTATTTACTCAATATGGTTCTAACCAAGAAGGTAACTAAGACACCATCGGGTTATGGAATGGGAAGACTCCCATTAAGTCTTAACTGAAGTTCTGAATTTGTTGAGATCACATTAAGCGTGTTATTAGCAAACCAGAGTCAAAAACTGTCAGCATATACTATACATCCTAAACGAGAACAATTTTATTGTTACTCGACTTGCTGCGTATTTGGAGAAAGTCTCCTCTTACACGAAGCAAGTGGGAGCATTTGTTTTGGAGAAAGTCTCCTTTTACACAACCTTCTGAACGCACTAGCGAACGACATAATAAATGTTGAGATGCAGTCCATGAAAGAAAATCATTTTTGGAATTTGATTGATCTTTCACCAATCGGTAAGACTGAGAGGTTAAATTGGTTCTTCTAGGAGAAGACTAATATGGACAGAAATGTACACATATTTATACGCACACCAAGTGGCAAGGGTTTTACTTATACTCAAGCGATTGACTATGATTAAAACTTCTTTTCCTTGAAAGCGATATTAATTACCATACTTGATTTCATGAATATAAAATATGGAAATTGAATGTCAAAACTCCTTCTTAAATGATTACCTTTGCGAGGACGTTGTGTAATCATAAGGGTTTTTCTTTAACAACCCGAATTTAAGATCAATAATTCATCCCGAGCGTTATCTTATTCTCTGAAAATTTTAGAAAATTATTTATAATGTTTTGGTCGATATTATTAAAAATCGTCGTTTTAATTATTTACGAATCGTTCTTAGGATTTTTATCCTTCTATGTGTTCCATGTAGTTAAATATTCCCATTATATACCCCGTAAATTCTAATTTCTATTTTAATCCATACATTATTTATTTATTTGCTTTGGAGTAATTTTTTTTTTGAAAACTTCTCTTTTTACTCTCCTTTCTTCTCTTTTGGATTCGGCAGAAGCACAAAGACAAACACCCTTTGTGTTTGTGATTTTCAAATCATCAATTAACAACTACTAGAGGGTGTTTACTTGATCATCTATGATGAAATAAGTTACATGCAAATACTTTATGCATGAATGAACTCTTGTGAGATAATGGAAATTTTAATATGATAAATGGTTAAATAGGTTAGTGGGATAATCGATTGTAACAAAAAGGGTGATTTCGGGTTGTGGTTCGGTTAAGGTTGCGGGTTGAACCTGAGTGGGTACCAAAAGAGGCAAAAGGTGATTTTGATTTTTGGGTTAAGCTTGAATTGGAGTTGAGTTTTGGTTTGGTTCGAGTGGGTGAGCCGCGGCTAGGACTCGAGAGGGACGAGACAAACACTTTTATTTTAAGTTTCGCGATTACGAAGTTTCGCTATTAAAACGCAAGATGGAGCTGTTGTGAACAGGTTATTTTCTAATATTCATGCAGAATTCTTAAAAACTTGAAAATGTAATATTTTTGATCGATCGTCTTACTTACGAAGACGTGGACGTAAAAATCGCGAGCAACGGGCTTAAAACGCAAACCAATTTAGGTCATTTTTACGAAAAGTAATTTATAAACGTTTTCATTTATAATTTATTTTACTTAAAACGATTAGTCGTTGATTAGGCTATATAGAATATTGGTGGTTATCAAAGTGCTTTATTACTAGGAAGTTCATAATGAGCCTCTTCGGATGGCGTATTCGACGATGTTGTTGGATTTACGATTTAATTGTATCCTAATCTCGATACGTCATGTCATGACCTCTTTTATTTATGTTAGCCCGACGATAGTACGACCTGTAACAATATAAGATTATATCACTGTTTTATATTGAAGTACTTGGTAATTTGTACGACCTTAATTTAAATAGGTTGCATCGCACGTTTTGCGTGACATTTTATCTGTGATTATTGGACTATCAGTACTCAAGGTGAGTTCATAGCCCCCTTTTTACTACTTAATTGTTTTACAAACTCTACGGGGTGGATTACATTGCTTGTTTTACTATTGGACACAAGTGTTTTTCTAAGTGTTTTAAACTGTATGCTATCCAGATTACTGCCTGAATATTATTGCCTAAGTTACCACTATTGCCAATTAAGTCCCCACTATATCATGAACCGTCAATTGCTATTGTAGTGAGCGCGAGTGTTGTGGATAGATCTATCGGGACTGACAATCCCCACCTGGAATTTCTGGTCACAAGTTGACCATGGTGCATTTAACATTGAGAATACTTTTAGGTTGTTGGCAAGCATCCTATACATTTGGGGCACAAACTAGTTAAGGCTTCGGGTTCATGAGCTTAGTGCAATAATAAACGTTTTGGACTACTAAATGTGTTTTAGAGTCTATTATTACATCGATCTTGTGGTCCACCAATTTACCAACAAACCTATGATTTCACTCAACCTTTGTGTTGACTTTTAGCATGTAAATTTCAGGTCCTAGGGTATGAAGACTGAAGGGGAGCCGTGGCGGATATCAATGAAGACGGATTCTGTGTTTTATCTAAATTATATGCAACTTTTGTCTTTCATAAAACTTTAAGTATCTTATGAGATTTGTTTAATGTATGTGTATGTTTATGACATCAAAAACTTATGGGACCTAATGTATTAACTCTGATATTTTGCTATAAATGGAAATATTATCTTAAAATGTCCATTTTTGTCATTCCTATATTTGTTTGTTGTACTTGAAGTTCACCCCAAATGTTTCTATTTCGTGCTACTGATTTTGGGGATGTTCGGTTGGTACCAGAGCCATAGGTTATAGGGAACTGGGTCATTTTCAAAACCTAGTCTATAACCACAAAAGTTTAAAGATTTTCTCTTTTTCTTTTCTCTTTTCAAATTTACAGAATCCTTCATCGCTATCCGATATTCCACAAGCGCGTAGTCCTTCGATCCTTACTTGCTTTTCTGATTATCTTATGATTATATATAACTTATATATATATACTACTTGGTTTATATTCGATCTATACGTCTAATCTTTTGGACATATTCAATATCTATCTCTATCAGTCAATTATATACCCTGAGTAATTCATGATTATTTACATCATTCTTCTATTTCCTTTTCTCCATTATTATCATGTGCCATGACTCTGCATACCTTTACAAATTCTTAACGAATTATATACGTATGTTGCCAGAATCATGCCGCCCAGGAGATTTAAGAAGAAATCCGTTAGGAAGATAGTGGAAAAGCGTGTGGCCAAAGCCATTGAAAAATATTGAAAAGACTAGGAGTGACTAAAAACAATACTGGTGGATTCTGGATCAACAATTACTGGAGGGACTGTTGTGCAGAGATACAGGGATGTTGTATCAGACATTTTGAACTGCAAGGCCTCCTCTTTCAAGGGGACTAAAGGCGTAGTCGGACTGAAACGTTGGTTCGAAAAGATAGAGCAAGTGTTTGAGATTTGCAAATGTGCTGAAGATGACAAAGTGAAGTTTGCTATGTGCACGTTCGAGGGTCGTGCCCTAACCTGGTGGAACGGAAATGTTCAGACTTTGGGACTCGCTAATGCTAATCAGATCCCCTGGAGCAACGTGAAAGCTATGATGACGACTGAATACTGCCCAGCAACCAAAATCGAAAAGATGGAGCAAGAGCTCTGGACTTAATCTGAAAGGAGATGATTTCGAGGCTTACAGCAACGCTTCCATGAACTAGTTTGTGTGTCCTGAATTGATGGCCCACTGAAAGCAAGAAGATTGGATAGTAGTACATTTCGTGGGTTTTCCTGAAGGAATCAGGAAATATGATTTCTTCAAACCTGCGACCTGGGCATGAGGCAATCAACTGCCGTGCACTAGTGAGCAATCAGTTAGGGTAAGGCTGCTAGAATTAGTGAAAAGTAATAAAAGGGGGAAATGGGAAGACAACCAAAGGAACACAATAACAATAACCATAAACTACAACAAATAACCACTAAACAACAACAGTAACGCAACAGAAAAACCAATTTTCCCCAGAAAACAAAAAGGAGACAGGAACTGTTCAGGGCATATGTGCAGGCCCCAGCTGGAGAAGATTTTTGCTGGAAATTTACAAAGTGCAAAATGATGCAACTTACATAATGGAACGTGTTCTCAAAGGTGCCAGAAGTCAAAAATGGGTCAATAGAGAAGGATTGTAGATTCGGGGTTCAGGGGTGCAGGTAATAACTTCTGGCAAAATATGACATGCTTAGGTGTGGTGAGAATGGACACTATTAGGACAAGTGTCCAAAAAGAAGGAACAGCGAATGATGGAGCTAGGCTAGAGCTTATGTGGTGGTTGAAAATCCGCAGCAGAATCCGAATGTGGTCACGGGTACGTTTCTACTCTAATGAATCACTAGCTTTGTATTCTCTTTGATTTGGTGCTGAGAAGAGTTTTGTTCTTATGCATTTACGCCTTTTATGATATTGCCCAACGCTTTGAACACTAATTTTGATATCGAATTAGCAGACGAAAAAGTTGTTAGCACCAAAACAATTTTATATAGTGTACCTTAGTTTTATTAAATTACGTCTTCAAAATAGACTTGTTGCCAACCATTAGGGATCGTTTTGATGTTATCATTGGAATGGATTGGTTGGCATACTACCGAGCTCTCATCGATTGTTATGAGAAGATTGTCCGTATTCCTCTTCCGAATGGCGAGATTCTTGAAGTTCAAGGCGAGAGGCCGGAAAAGGATCTTGGATCACTTGCATGTATCAAGGCTGATGAGAAAAAGCTTGATGACATCCGCATTGTCCGAGATTTCCCCGAAGTATTTCCAGATGATCTGTTAGGTTTACCTCATGTGCGAGAGGTAGAATTTCGCATCGATCTGATCCCAGGCGCATCACCAGTTGTTAGATCTCCATACCGGTTAGCCCCTTCAGATTGTTAGATAGATTGTCGAACCCTAGCTCAAATGAACTTAAGAGAAGGTTTTGTTCGACCAAGTCACTCACCATGGGGTGCACTGTGCTCTTTGTCAGAAGAAGGACGGTTCGACGAGAATGGTGTATTGACTACAGGGAACTAAACAGTTGACTTATAAAGGAACGTTACCCTCTTCCCAGAATTGATGGACTTGGTCTTGATCATTACAAGGTGCGTGGTTGCTTTCCCACACGATAGATCTTCGTTACGGATATCATCAGTTGAGAGTCGTGAAGAAGATATAACGAATACCGGCGTTTAGAACCCGATATGGGCACTTTGAGTTCACAGTCATTCCATTTGGGATGACAAACGTGCCAGCAATATTTATGGACTTAATGAACCGCGTATGCAAGCCGTATTTGGACAAATTCGTAATGTGTTCTTGACGGACATTTTAATCTACTCCAGTCAGAAGGAGAGCACGAGTACACCTGAAGACAATTCTAGACTTACTCAAGACGGAGATGTTGTACGCCAAATTTTCAAGTGCGAAATTTTGGTTGAAGGAAGTTCAGTTCTCTAGGCTCGTGGTCAACCACAGAGGACGGTATCCACGTGGATCCTAGCAAGGTTGAGTCAGTCAAGAACTGGAAGACCCCTGCAGTCACCAATAGAAATCCGTTCATTTCTAGGATTGGCAGGGTACTACCGAATGTTTATCGAAAATTTCTCCAAGATCGCAAAGCCCCTCCCCCTGTTGACTAAAAGATAAGGCATATGTGTGGGGCGTTATGCAAGAGGAAGAGCATTACCCAAATTCTGAAGGAGAAATTATGCAATGCTCCTGTGATTAGCACCTCCCCGTGGACCCGATGACTTTAGTGGTCTATTGTGATGCATCAAAAAAGGTAATTGGGTGCGTGCTGATGCAGCAAGGCAAAGTGATAGCATATGCGTCAAGACAGTTGAAGATACATGAGAATAATTATACCACCCACGACCTAGAATTGGGTGCGGTGGTGTTTGCCCTTAAAATCTGGAGACATTATCTTTATGGTACGAAAAGTGTCATCTACACTGACCACAAGAGTCTCCAGTACATATTCGATCAGAAAGAGTTGAATATGCGCCAAAGGCGGTGGATCGAGCTTCTTAGTGATTATGAATGCGAGATCAAATACCACCCAGGCAAGGCAAATGTGGTGGCAGATGCCTTGAGCAGAAAAGAAAGACTCAAGCCGAGACGAGTACGTGCTATGAGTATTACTATTCATTCTGGACTTAAGACTAAGATTTTGGAAGCACAGAGCGAAGCTTCCAAGGATCTCAAAGCCCCAGCTGAATGGCTAAGAGGATTAGAAAGACACTTTGAGCAACGAGCTGATGGTGAAATTTAATTCGTGATCGTTTGGATTCCATCAATTGGAGATGTAGGAAATTATCCATGGATGAAGCTCATACATCTAGATAATCAGCATCCGGGTGCAGATAAGATGTACTATGATCTGAGAGACTTGTATTGGTGGCCTGGTATGAAGAGAGACATTGCTGAGTACGTTAGCAGATGTCTTACATGCTCTAAGATTAAAGCCGAACACCAGAAACCCTCAGGACTTCTTCAGCAACCAGAAATTCCTGAGTGGAAATAGGAAAAGTTAGCAATGGACTTTATCACAAAGTTGCCTAAAAGCAGCAGTGGGTATGATACGATTTGGGTCATTGTGGATAGACTGACAAGTCGGGCTCATTTCCTACCTATTGTGAGGGACTACAAACGAGAGCTGGCAAAGATTTATGTAACGAGATTGTAGCGAAGACATGGTGTGACGGTGTCAATCATTTCAGACGTGATGTCAGATTTCAGTCCACTTTGGCAAGCTCTTAAGGAAAGCATTGGGTACAAGACTAGACATGTGTACAGCTCTTACCTCCACTCAGACCGACGGTCAGTGTGAGCATACTATTCAGACGCTGGAGGATATGCTTCGAGCCTGTGTTATGGATTTTGGGCAGTTGGGATACTCATCTTCCATTGATTGAGTTTTCTTATAATAACAGTTACCACACAAGCATTAAGTGTGCACCATTTGAGGCTCTGTACGGGGAAATGTAGATCCCCGTAATATGGATGACGTTGGAGAAAGTCAGTCTTAATTGGACAGAAATTTGTGCATAGAACGACTGAAAAGATTTTTCAATTCAAGGAAAGTTGAAACGCAAGAAGTCGCCAGAAAAGCTATGTGATAAGAGAGTAAGCCTTTGATTCGAAGTTGGAGACCGAGTGTTACTGAAGGTCTTCCTTGGAAGGGAGTGGTACGATTTGGTAGAAAGGAAAACTAGACCCACGATATGTCGGACCATTTTGAATATCGAGCGTGGTGGGACCGGTGGATTATCGGCTAAAGTTACCCCAGGAGCTAAGCTGTGTCCACGACACGTTTCATGTGTCGAACCTCAAGAAATGCTTAGCTGAGCCAGATGTTCAGGTGCCTTTGGATGAGATCGAGATTAATGAAAACCTTGGTTTTATTGAAGAACCTATTGAGATCGTGGAACGAGATGTGAAGAATCTAAAGCGAAGAAAAATTCCATTAGTCAAAGTTCGTTGGAACTCTCGACAAGGAGCTGAGTATACCTGGGAACATGAAGACCAATTCCGGATGAAATATCCGCATCTTTTCTCCGAACTCGTACCTTCGTCAAATGTCGCAACTTGAGCCTTGAGGACAAGGCTCATTTAACGGGAAAGGACAGTAACATTCCGTATTTTTTCAGGTTCATTTCAATACTATTGAATTTCATATTTTTTTTTCTCGTACGCGTTACTTTAATTTTAATTGTTAAGCTAAATCGCGTAGACTGAAATGTTCATTCAATGTAAACGGGCTTAAACAATTAAATGTTTAACATCAAGCAAGTGTTATCTGATTATTTGAGGATTAATTAATAACTTTGTTCATCTTATTGTATTTGGTCTACGTAAAATGCTTACGTTTCCGATAAAAAATGCGTTTAGCATTCCCGGAAAGTTCTTAACCTAACTACGCCTAATACGAATACCACGATATAACAGTATCAAAATAATAAATATAATTCATGTAGTATAAGTATTATGCCAAAATTCTTAGGATAAAATCAAAGATTTACAACTTGTAAATAATATCTAGAATATTCTAATTAAAAGATCACTTACACCTTTACTCAATTGTTATTTTAAACTATAACCTAGGGTTAGGAAAGTCAAACATGGTTTAGTTAGCTAGTATTTTTTTATAAATACCTTGCATGGCATTAGTAAAATTTACTTATATCCCTTACATGCAAAATTTCTTTTCTTCTCCGCTTTTATTCTAAAAAAACACACGGGCATAAAAACCCTATCCAAAACTTAATACCACAATTTGATTTCTAGTTTATACTACCCTTTATACTATCAATCCTAAGAGGTATTTTGTCATATTCATAGTCTTGGTATCACCATTTGCATGTATTAAGAAGGAAAGAGTAATGATTGGGTTTTGGAAACCTAATATAGTGTTATAAGCTTGAAAGCTTGGATTTAAGTCTAAACAACGGGTTGAGACATTCATTTTACATCCTATAACCATCATCACTAAGGTCTTTCTAAATCCTCATATTTTAATTGTTGTGTTTTATGTGTTATATGTTATTTACGGCTAAATCACCACTAATGACTTTTAAATGTGTAAAATGGGTTTTTATTTGAGTTTATCAATTTATACACTTATTCTTATGTCATATGGTCCTATATACCATGGAAAAGTAAAAATAAAAGTATGTTAACCCTAGGGATTAAGTTTAAAACATGTTTATGTTATATTAGGGTTTTATATGGCTTTATTAATCTTACATGTGAAATAATGAAGTAAAAAGGTTAAAACTTGTTACAATGGAATTTACAAAGGGCTAGGGATGTATGGGACTTTGTTATAAGTACCACGAAGTGTCAAATGTGTTTTTAAGAGTTTTATAGTAAATACTATGTTAATATACATAAAAACAAGGTTTTTATAAAGTTAAACATATAAATACATAGGGGCTGTCTAAGATCCGAATTTCATACAGAAAGTTTGATATAATATAATAATAATACGCCTCATGACGATTCCATAATGATAAGAAACTCGAAAAACCGATCTATAACGAATAAGTTATCGCGATTACGAGTTTACGCTAATTAAAACGACAAATGAGCTGTTGTGAACAGTAATTTTACTTTTCATCGCAAGAATCTTAAAAACTTGAATATGTATATTTGATTCGTCGTTTACTACGAAGACGTGGACGTAAGAAACGCGAGCAACGGGCTTAAAACGACCAAATTAGGTCATTTTTACGAAAAGTATATTTATAAACGTTTTCACTTTATAAATATTATTTTACTAAAACGATTAGTCGGTGATTATGCTATATAGAATATTGAGTGGTTATCAAAGTGCTATATTACTAGGGAGTTTCATAATGAGGCCTCTTCGGATGGCGTATCGACGATGTTGTTGGATTTACGATTTAAAGTATCCTAACTCCTCGAACGTCATGTCATGACCTCTTTATTTATGATAGCCCGAACGATAGTACGATGTAACAACTATAAGATTATATTCAATGTTATAAATTGATGGTACTTGGTACTCTATACGACTTAATTTAAATAGGTTGCATCGCACGTTTTGCGTGACATTTTATCTGTGATTATTGGACTATCAGTACTCAAGGTGAGTTCATAGCCCCCTTTTTACTACTTAATTGTTTTACAAACTCTACGGGGTGAATTACATTGCTTGTTTTACTATTGGACACAAGTGTTTTTCTAAGTGTTTTAAACTGTATGCTATCCAGATTACTGCCTGAATATTATTGCCTAAGTTACCACTATTGCCAATTAAGTCCCTACTATATCATGAACCGTCAATTGCTATTGTAGTGAGCGCGAGTGTTGTGGATAGATCTACGGGGACTGACAATCCCCACTGGAATTTCTGGTCACTAGTTGGACCATGGGTGCATTTACATTGAGAATACTTTTAGGTTGTTGGCAAGGCATCCTATAACATTTGGGGCACAAACTAGTTAAGGCTTGGGTTATGAGCTTAGTGCCAATAATAAAGTTTTGGACTAATAAATGTGTTTTTGAGTCTATTTATACGTCGATTTGTGGTCCACCAATTTACCAACAAAACCTATGGTATTTCAATCAACCTTTGATGTTGACTTTTAGCTTGTATTTAGGTCTAGGGTATGAAGACTGAATGGGGAGCCGTGGCGGATATTAATGAAGATGGATTCTGTGTTTTATCTAATTATATGCAACTTTTGTCTTTTCATAAAAACTTAAGTCATCTTTTGGAGTTTCGTTTAAATGTATGTTGGTGTTTAAGACATCAAAAACTTATGGGACCTATATTGTATTACACTTGATATTTTGCTATAAAATGAAATATTATCTTTAAATTGTCCATTTTTGGTCTTTTCCTTATCTTGGTTTGTTTGACTGAAGTAGCACCCCAAATGTTATAGTTCCGCTGCGTGTGTGGAGGGGGGGTGGGTGGAGGGGGGTGTGGGGAGTGTGGGGGGTGAGGTACTGATTTTGGGGATGTTACAATATGTATTGATATTGTTTGATTTTTGATTATCTTTAACTACCCTACCTCTAATCTTATCAAGGTTAACAAAATTGAGTAAAGCCACGTGTTTACTCAATATGGTTCCAATCAAGAAGGTAACTAAGACACCATCCGGTTATGGAATGGGAAGACTCCCATTAAGTCTTAACTAAAGTTCGAATTTGTTGAGATCATGTTAAGCGTGTTATTAACAAACTAGAGTCAAGAACTGTCAGCATACATTGTACATCCCAAACGAGAACAATTTTATTGTTGCTCGACTTGCTGCGTATTTGGAGAAAGTCTCCTCTTACACGAAGCAAGTGGGAGCATATGTTTTTGGAGAAAGTTTCTTCTTACACAACCTTCTGAATGCACTAGCTAACGACATAATAAATGTTAAGATGTAGTCCATGAAAGAAAATCATTTTTTGAAATTTGATTGATCTTTCACCAATCGGTAAGACTAAGAAGTTAAATTGGTTCTTCTAGGAGAAGACTAATATGGACAAAAATGTACACACATTTAAATTTAAACGCATGCCTTGTGATAAAGGGTCTTACTTATACTACAAAGCAATTGACTATGATTAAATCTCTTTTCTTACAAGCGTTTAACGAATAAATATATTAATTACCATACTTGATTTTATGATATGAGATAAGGCAATTGGGATGTCAAAACTCCTTCTTTGAATGATTTCCTTTGCGAGGAGTTGTATAATCAAAAGGGTGTATGATCCAAGTTATCTTAGAAAATTATGCAGACTGTAAAATCCAAGTATGGATTAGAGCATGCATCTAGGAGTTGGAATCTTAAGTTCAAATCAATAATTTGATTTTGATTGAAATAAAGATAACTCCCGAGTACACCTTAAAGCTAGTTGGGCATTATTGTTTTGTGCTTTCTTATTTCTTTTATGTTGTCAACATATGGAAAATAATATTTCACTAAGCTAGATTTAATCCTTAGTTTGGAATAATATTTCTATCGATAATATATGAATAAATCAACATGTAACTTGGAGCATACGTTTACTAAGATCTAAAATAAGTAATTATAAGTCTAACACAACATGACACATCATTGAGCAAGACTCATGTTTCTATCCACTTGATGAGTTAAAAACATATGGTTGAAACATGTTTTGTTTAGCTAAAAGTTTTCATTATGTGTATCATGATATGTGTTAGACTAATTGTAACACTTGCATGAATGCAAGATGAACTGAAAACAATAGTAACTAAGTGAAAGTCATTAGACTACTATTGAAAGAACATTCTAAAAGGCCTGCAAAGGACTAAAGACATGTTCATCGTTTACGGATTTTAATAAGGAGATTAGTGTTGAGTTTATACACAAATGCTTATTTTGATTGACATGATTCTTAATCCTAGTCATAGCAGGATTTTCATCACAAAATAAAAATGATTATTACTGATGAATGGTCATGCTTTGATTGGAAGCATTATTCACTTTTCATTATAAGAATAATGATATACTTAACAAGTTTGTGGAAGTTGTTAAGAAGATTGTCTTATAAAGGTGGTTTTGCTTGCTTCATACTTCCTATGTAATGTATTGTGGTGATGCTAGGAATTATTGTAATAGCACATGAACGCACATATACAAAATGACAATCATCGTATCATTCAAAACCTTTACTGCCTGTAAGTTTTAAAACAAGTTCACTCAGATGACAACTTAGTTGGTACCTTTTACAAAGTCAATGTCTTGTACCAAACATGTTAATCATGCTAGGAACATTGAACTTCGACCTACTAGTAGTCTCATGTATATCTGTATTTTAGTATTTGGATAATGGAACGTTAAGCAGTTGTATTAACAATTGAATTGATGTACCTGGTTATGATTGTCTTCATGTATACAAAATGTGTTCTATTTTAGCATGTTTAAATCCATGAATAATTTATTTATTCTAAATCATCCATTCTCAGTTAATGACACGGGAGCATCATTGAATTAAGACAAATGTGAGTGTTTTGGTCATATTCATATAGTATGAATATTAAAGGATGATGACGCCAAACTCATATGTTGTTCATTGGATGAACATTGGACTGACCCAACCTACGAGTATTCACTACATGGATCGGCGTCAATAGTGAATCTCGCAAGTGGTTATGTCTCTCATCCTCATACTTGAGATGCAAGTAGGTTTTGTGTGTGTGGAATGTCAATCTTTGATATGGTTCAACGCTGACCTGTTGAAGGCTGCTATAAAGGCCATTTTTAGGAGGGATATGAAACACATAACGGACACGTGCAGTCAAAATAGGATTTGTTTCTCCACATGTTATGGAGTAAGATATTACTGGGCCCTTCGATGATTTAAATAGATGTATGTGTGGCTGCACTCAAATGTAATTAAGATGATACTTAATTAATTTGGTAATCTAGTTTAATGTCTATATCGAGAAACAGAATTGTTAAACACAAGAATGACTTATGATCCATGTCAAATGTTTAACATAGTATCTGCAACAAAAGGATGATTGATATCTAAACCATTTAAAATGAGATGTTTAAGAAACTATCCTCATATGTCTCTGGGGGCATTGACGTGTTGCTAGACGCTAACCTTTGCTTGTATAATTACTTGATTATTATGACGTGCGCAAGTGGGAGCTGTTGGAGTATGCTCGTGTCATAATAAATAATTATATGGCTAGACACATGTGAGCCTATGGGGTCACACACATATACACTGAGGTGCCACTGTATATAGCGTGTTTATTGTATTCACGGTATATAAATAAACTACGTAACTCGGGATCAATATTGGGCTTATAATAACTAAGTAATGTACTTAGTTTAATGGACTTGGAAAACAAATGGGAGGCCCATTTGGAGCCCATACATGGCCGGCCTTATGGAGGTGTTTTAAGGAGGGGATAAGATCAATTTTATGATATAAATATATGGATATCTTCTCATAATTTGGTGATATAGGTTACCAAAAACGTTTTCCCTCTCACTCTCTATTAAAACATACGACAAAAAATTGATTTCCTATCTAAGGTTATCAATTCTGATCTTTTAATCTTGAATCTTGATCATTCAAGACTTGATCCCAAGGTTACGGGTTTAAGGACTAGCATCCAAGAGGTATACGATGAAGCGTAGTGTGGATACATCATGGAGGTGATCTACTTTGGTCACTTGGTTTCTTTGATAGATCATGTACAAGAGAAGGTTGTTCTTTGATTCTACCGATCACACTACAAAATGTAATAATCGTTGTTTTTATTTTGATTGATCATATGACTCTATGGATCCGTTGATAGGTGCTTGTTCCGCTGTGTTTAATATTTGTTTATATGATAATCATTTGATTCAACACCTATAATTGAGACTTTACAGATATAGTAGCACCACTTAGAGGAGAAAAAAATGGTGGTAGGGAACTGCAGCGGCTAAGCCTCCGGTAGGAGCAACAAAGAACAGAGGGACATCTACTGGTGTTGCATCTTAAAAAGTAGGTGCTGGGAAATCTACGAAAGTCTTGAAGCCAGTGACACAAGCAGCATCACCGGGAAGAAGGTAACGTCGATGACGTCGTCAACCATCGCTTAATTCTAAAAAGAACACTGAAACAACTATGTGTTGTAAATGATAACCTAAAACATACCAAGTTATCTAAATGATAGGCAATAGTTGGAACAACAAAAAATGATATCGTACAACTATCAAAATGCAAACGTTTCTTTGAACAAAATCGTAAATACTATTAATTATTTTTTCTATTACTACGTTAGCTCATAACAAATTATACTATGTTATATCATATTTATTCTTTGCTTCATCAATTTTTCACAATATTATCTTTTAAACTCTCTTGGTAATTACATTTATTTGTCCACATTACATCAACCATAACTTATCTAAATGATACACAATAATTGAAACAACAAAAAACAATAACGAACAAGTATCAAAATATAAATGTTTCTTTCAACAATATCTTAAAGCTCCCCGCCCAACGGCTAGGTGTGGGTGGTGGTTATTGTGTTAGAAAATATATGGTGGTGGTTTGTTTAAAGAACATCAAAAGGTAAGAGAAGGGAGTGTTATGGAGGAGACGGTAGCCGACGGCTAGGTGGCAGTGGTGGCCAGATATTGGTGGTAGTAGATGGATTTTTTAGAGAGAGGATTTTGGTGGTGGTGGTAGGATATTGGTGATGGTAGGTGGATTTTTTTGATTGGTTGTGTTTAGTGGTGGTGGTTTGTATGAGGGAGAAGGGTGTGTTTGTTTATAGGATAAGGATCCTCTAAAGTTCATTTGAACTTTAGAGGTAAAGATCCCTCATAAGGATAAAGAAAACCGGGTCCCGCAGTAGGCCCCGATATTATCTATGTAAAGGAACTTTACATCTAAAGTTCAAATGAACCTTAGAGGATCTTTTTCTTTGTTTATAAGTTTTATGAGGGTGATGTGGCTTAATAAGCTGACTTGGATCAAAAGAAAAAGGAAAAATAAATAAATTACCTGCTAAGTAGGTAAACCAATACATCAAAAAGTCGAAATTTAAAAGTATAACGATTAAATAGCAAGAAAAAAAATAACTACACAGAATTAGAAAAAAGAAGTTTACTACATTTTTTAACAATTTGCCCGTTTCTTAATCCAAAATCATTGTTAAGAAAATAATAATAAGATTGATGCATAAACAAGTCGTGTTATATCATTATCAACCGCATATGATGGTGTATACATTGTTATTAAT
Organism: Tanacetum coccineum; assembly: GCA_026074375.1. NCBI lineage: Eukaryota > Viridiplantae > Streptophyta > Magnoliopsida > Asterales > Asteraceae > Tanacetum > Tanacetum coccineum. The sequence continues at coordinate 26,741 of BQNB010016593.1, read as the reverse complement.
TTCGTAATTTGTATATAAGTACGACACCGCCTAATTGTTTTACTTATTGAACTCGTCTTTATGCAACTCGATAGTCGAGTTGTCAATAAAATCTTGTCCAAAATCACAAAATAGCATTTTGTAAAAATTGAGTTTCCTATAGGCCCAGCCCGGCCCAGATCAACTGACTGTTCGGCCAGTACCATTAATAAAGCCTCCATAATAACATCTTAATCCCCATACACATCAATCATCTTCAATTCTGCCTGCATTTGCATAGTATCAAACTCTACTCTACACGCCATTGATACTCACTACCAGATCCACTTGCACATTACACACATGACACGTATATACATCACACAGTCTTCGTACACCTATTACTAGTCAAATTTCACTTTCACGAAATCCAACTATTTGACCTCTCCATTATTACATATAGCCCATAGCTCATAGCTAGGTAGGTATTTTGTCAATCACATCACTTCTATAATAAAGAAGGCTTATGTTATATGTAGAGGTGCCAAAACGGGCGGGTCGGGCGGGCGCGGGCTACGGGCCAAACGGGCACAGGCTTAAACGGGCACGGGCGAAACGGCACGGGCCAAATGGGCTCATGTTATACAAATCTCTTAAAAAAAGCCTAAAACAATAAAAATAAATATTTATTGTTAGAATACATAAACACTCCGATAACAAACGATGAATACATCTGTACGGAATAATTACAACTTGTATGGCATAATTTTTTAGTAGAATTTGAGCATGTGAATTATTTAATTAATTTGAAGGTAAGTATATTTTTATATTATGTACGTGAAAGATTATATATTTTATGGTCAAGTGCAGGGCTGTCTCGTTGTTTTTGGAGGCCCTATGCGACCATTATATTGTACACTTCTTAGACACGAGAAAATTCATAAAGATTTAAAATTAATTAAAAGAAGAAGCAAGATATTGCTTTTATTAAGTTTCCAAAAACATTATAAACATGAAAACAAAACGGCAAACTCGTAACGTAAAAAAATTTGGTCCACGCTTGAAACAATCTTCGATAGTAAATAAAATAATTTTTGTAAATACACAAACTTATCATACTAACCTTCAATTATATTATAAAACTTGAGGGTTGAAACCATCATAGCTAGGAAATAATTGTTATAAAACAATAGTGCCAAAACCACATAAGCTAAAGGGTGTAAAGTGAAAAAACTCTAAATTTATCTTCTTCTTCGTTGAATCAGAGACCCACAACACCCTGTTTATGCATCATGTTTAAGACCACTTGAAACCAAAACTTTTTTATTTTACTTTATGTATAGATCAAAGTATATCATGTTTCGGAACACACATGAGTCAAATTTATGCCCGAAGTCGAACTAAATGTACATACGTGTCAATTATCATGGTGCCCTTATAAAATATGAGGCCCTGTGCGGTCGACCACCCCGCACATGCTCAAATCCGGCCCTGGTCAAGTGAAAGTCAAATTTGTGGAATTTAATTGTAACTTGTCATTTGGTGGAGTAAAAGCAAGTTGAAACGTGGCATGACAACTGCTTTCTTTTTTCCGCCCATTTCGCCCATTAAGTATCTCTACCTGCCCATTGTTTCCCATCCAAAAATTAAATGAGTGCCCATTTGACCCACAAGGTTAACAAAAAGTGTCCAAATTAGCCCATGTTAATGAGAATGGGCGCATATTGCCACCCTAGTTATATGTACCCCTAAACATCATTTGTATCCTCTCTGGTTTTTTGCGTTTTTTCTGTGGTATTTTATTTTATTTTTATTTTTATAATTTTGTATATATTATAAAACTGTGACACGGAGAAAACGGAACGAAAAATATAACGTTTAACAGGTCAAAAGTATGAAACTGTCAAAAATTACGGAACATAAACTGATAAAAAACTGTGTTGCACTGTAAAAAAGTAGTACAAAAAGAATCTTTTGTACCTTTTGGCACTATTGAGTGGGCCAGAGGTACGGATAGGGGTACCCAATAGAGAATCTTCATTTTTCACATAATACGTGAACATTTCGTCACTTGTTCACTACCGTCACTTGTTTCATTCAATACATTTGTACCAACAGCATTTATTTTCACAACTACGTCATCTCACCTCATCATATCCTCAAAAGACATAAACTTCCTATAAAAACATCGTATATGAATCTTTGAGTTTTATATACCAAGTAAGGTCTTTGTTGTTAGCTATATTTAGGAATTATAAATATGGGAAATTGTCAAGCAGCTGAGACAGCGACTGTGGTGATCGTGCATCCAGGGTATAAAATAGAGAGAATTTATTGGTCGATTAGTGCTAGAGATGTTATGAATAGGAATGTTGGTTATTATGTTGCACAAGTCGTTAAATCGCCTTTTGTAGTTAAGACGGATAATGGGCTGCCTGTGAAGCAACTCAAGTTGCTTAGGCCTGATGATACGTTGCTTATTGGTCAAGTTTATCGACTCATTAGTTATCAAGGTAAATTAACTAACTAATTATACTATACTTTTTGCCTTTATGTAAGCTTTAAAAAATGCCATTAGCTTTTGATTGATTTGCAAGTAACATTTTTACACTTTTCTGTAGATGTATTGAAAGAATTTGCTGCCAAGAAATGCATGAAACTTGGGAAGTTGTTGATGGAAAGAGGAGTTATTGAGCTAAAGAAAAAAGATGTTACTGAAGCACAATCGCACCACGTACCTAATAACAGTTCAACTAAGGTAAAAATTAAATTTCATGTGGAGTTAATTACTAAAATGATGTCTGGTACGAGTAAACATTTGAACTATTGTTTGCTTATTGTTATCCAAACTTGAATGAATCTATGGTGTTTTTTATAGCATAACTTAAAAAGTGTCTTGTCTTCAAATCTCATATTTGTGTATTACATCCACTTGTTTCATACTTGTGTACTATATCTACTTAATTACCAAATAAGAAGATGGTGCACTAGAATATATAAGTGATTTTTAGTTCAACTTGTTTTGCATAAGAAATCTAAACTAGATTGCTTTTTTTAGGCCTTCACCTTTTGAAACCAAACTATAACAACAAAATAGCCAAACCATCTTTTGGTTTGAGTAGGAATACAATCCGTAACAAATCATCTTTTTACCCGACTAAAGTGATCCAATTATTGAACACAATGACAAGGTCGGGTGACTATGGTTTCTGATTTTTTTGTCGACTATCTACGGTGGTGTTTGAACTCACCATTACACATATTTAAACGGAATAAAGTCCTCCCTTTTTAAAAAGTTGACGTAGCCACTTTGGGATTGTTTACATCTAGCATGAATTGAAGTTGAGACCCAACACCCTCAGGGGTTACTCAATAACGAGGTCCATAGAAGCATTGCTAGATAGTCATTTTCTTCACTTGATAGTATTGTATTGTGTTTGTAGTTAAAAAATGTGAAACCAATTAGAATTTTATATTTTAGACGTGTGTAATGTGAGTGTGCTTAATCCAGTTGTTGTCTAAAATATAATAATAAGACCAGCTAAACTTCTAATTCAATATAATTTGTTATCGTTGATGGTTATTTGTTACTCACATCCCAAGCTAACCTTTGATTTTGATCAGATCTTTAAAATATATTTTAATGAATAAAATAATGAAAATAAGTTTTTTTTTGAACAAAATGAAAATAAGTTGTTACCATGTCATCCTTGTTTCTACCATTTGTGCATTCTTGATTAATTAAAAATTCTAGTGCTTAGCTGAAAAGCTGAAACAAGCAGAGGAGCACTTAATTAAAAATATTACATGTTTTTTTTACTAATTATGCCAGTGTAGATGTTGTAATTATGGGTGTAAAACCATGTGCTTGTTCTTGCTGTCAAGGCATAATTGTGCTGTATTTACTTACTAAATAGTGGCACCCCTTAAGCTTAATATGTAGATCTATATGATCTAGTTACTTAACTTTTCAAATTGCTAAAAGCTAGCTAGAAAAGTATATATATGTGCCAAAAGTTTACTTTTTTCATATATGATTCTATAAATCTTTATGACACAGTAGACGTTTAACGTTTAACAATTGGTTTTGTGATTAATTGTATCCTGTAGCGTTTAACAATTGATTTTTTGCAAGTCTTCATCGTCATCAGAGATAACAAATTGGGATGGAAATGTAGATCGTGATTGAGATGAATATATAGAAAAGAAATAAATTTGGTAAAAATCTGCTAAATTTAGAAACAACATTAAATCAGAAACAATATTATAAGACAACATTTGTGGCAAGAGATAAAAGCATATTAGTAATTTAACATTTTGTCTTTAGATATCGTAAACATGAAGATAATACTAATTGAAATTGAACGTATATTAGTAATCATACTTTTTTTATTTATTTCGAGAGTTTTAAACTATAGGCTCTTTATAATTACTGTAGTAGAGATGTCAAGAATCATTTCAAGTTGGGTAAAAGTCGAAAAATACCCACGAATTTTCAAAAATGTTCTGACTTGACCAACGAACTAATTTTCGTCCCGACTAAACCAACGAACTTGTTTGTTATGTGTCAATATTACCAAGATGACCGACTAGTTATCCACGTCATTAATTTTATTTTTTTATTCCATGTCACACCCTCCATCATTTCTTCTCCATCAACGCAACCATTTTTCTTTTCTGAAACTATTTCTTCTTCCCTGTCTAAGATCTAAAAGTTCTTCACCACCATTCTTTAATCATCTTTTAGCTTAAATATATAAAATACCCATTTCATTTGTGTGGTTAGTTTATGTCTTATCCTTGTTCTTCCATGGCAGCATTCTCATCATCCATTAAAACCCACCTACAAAAACAATTACAGAAGCTGTGTGCATCAACATAGACCGAATGATTCTTGGACCCGTTTGACATTATTTTCAGCTAATTTTTTTTGCTTTGACCCATTGAGATAAATAATCTGACGCCTATTTAATGCATCTTCAAATCGACTACACGAATCTGCTCTCATCTCAGTACTCCTATCATTCTCAGGTGCCTGGATAATAATCTTCTCTAAGCTGAACATCTCTCAGATTTGGATTCCTTAAAAGGAACATCAAAAAGTGCTCATGAGCCGTCCCATGAATAAATAGTTTCCTCAACATAAGGGGGCGGAGGTAACAAGAAATGTGATTAGGGTTGTGTTAAAAGAGTAAGATTAGGGTTGATGTTTGTTATTAGTTTTGTTGAAGTTCTTGTGTTTTTTAGATGTGGGTTTTTAGGATATAGTGTTATGAAATGTCGTGGTTCAAAGTGACAATGGTTTTTTGGATCTGGGTTTTTAGGATCTGGCGTTGAAAGTGACAATCGTTTTTTGGATTTGGGTTTTTAGGATTTGATGTTCTTGTGTTCTTAATTTGGGAAGATGGTTGACTTTTTAGTTAGTAAATCCATCTGGCATCTTTATTTGGTTTAATTAAATATAAAAAAAAACGGGTGACAGCGTGAAAGGTTACTGCCACGGTGGCGGTAAAAGTTTACGTTATGGGTGATCTAAGAACAATATTTGAAAGTTCGTTGGTGTAGGTAGGACGAAATTTAGTTCGTTGGTGATGTCGGGACATTTTTGAAAGTTCGTGAGTATTTTTTGACTTTTACCCTTTCAAGTTTGAACATAAAGTTACTGTATGACCAACATGTTTCCATATAGTAGCTTTTATAATATGAAAAAAGAGTTTTTTTTCTGATGGTGGTTTGACATATTGCAGAACTACAGTGGTGGCAACAGAAGAAGGAATGGTGGCAGGCAACACCATCAAAGTCATGGTGGAGGACCATGGAAACCAGCGCTAAAAAGTATTTCAGAGATTGGAAATTGAGCTACTGTCTGCTTTTTTTCTTTTCTTGTTTGTATTTGCAATTAATAAAAATAGAAGTCCATTTAACACATCTCATCTAGAATACTATCATTTTCGCGTAAAACATAAGATATATAAATATGACAATGAAACATCAATGATCAACGCATCAAATACAGCATTTACGACAATTTGGATGAATTTGATCCACCTGAATAGGAAAACTATGATTTGGAACAGAGGTGGTTCGTGTGCATAGTCTGAAAGTAATTGCTGAAATGCATCTCCCTCTACATTTTTATAAAGTAAAACAGTATGTTATTCTTTAGGGGTTCTATATATTATAAGTGGCTAACCAATCAGGAAAACATACTGGTATAATTGATTGCTTTGAGACGACTGTTCTATACCTTGACAGCACGCAATTTCGCCCTTGCTATTCAAAAGAAGTGTCCGATTCAGGCTTTCGAAGAATCATTTCACAAGATAAAACATAGGAACAAGTATTGCTCTTTTATCAACTATCAAACAAGACCGTTACAAACCAATGACGCGTAGGTTAGTAGGTTGGTAAGGGGTGAGACATTTGAACCTAACAAGCATAAGGTCATGTATGCCCCCTCTCATTACTAAAAAGCAGCCGATTGTGAACCAACCTTTGTACCTAAGACTGTTACAAGTTAAAACAAACATATGAACTTGATCTACCTTAACCAAAAAATCATGATTTGAACTAAAAAATGGATTGCTACGTCGCATGGCTTACCATTATTGACATGTAGACTGCTAGAGTCCTAAGGCAAAACATTACAATACAGGTCAAATTGGTGTACAAATCAAAATCGACGATATACAAATCAATTCGTTTGTAGGGTATCAATAGAGAAACAAAAACACTGTTATTAGGTATCACTATATAGTTCCAAATAAAAAAAATACTATATGATAAAAATCCTTTGTCTTTTTTGCATAATCTACATATACATTAGTTGATCAATATTGTTGGTGCCATTACTTAATGTGTTCGTTTAAAGACAAAGATATCACTATATAGTATATGGTTAATTCATCTTATCAGGCTTCATAGTTCACACAAGACGAATCTAATAATAATAGTTCAGATATAAAACAGACATTTATGACCAATATCTTGTTCTTGCACAAATTTATATTCATGTAGCTCATGCTTCATAATCATTTGTCTAATTGTCTTGGAATAATCATGTCATTGTGTCTTTTCGATTTATTAGCTAGCAATACATTGTAAGACCTATATAAAGTGGGTCACCGGATGAAGGTGAAGGTGAAGATGAAGGTGAAGGCGTGCATCTGTATGTATGCTGGTATTTATATTAATTGAGGTATATATGTCAAAAGGGAAATGATTTGCACACTTAATTTTTTGAATGCATCGTGTATATGTTGTATGTAACTGATTATACATTAGAGTATGCAAATCAAAACCTCATGTGTGTAAATCATTTTCCATTAATGGCTACTCATGACAATGAGGGTTTGAGCAACAATCTGGAAAGAAAAAAAAGGATACGAGAATAGTTTAGAAAACCCAAATGGAGTCGTGGTATTATAATGAACAAGTTGGAGTTGTGAAGGTTAAAAGTTGGCAGTGCACGTGTAAGCAAGCAGCTGGCAATTGAGATCCTCACCTGACACAAAACTCCACCAAGTACTCACGTGCTAATCCCCTGTGCACGTGTACAATGAAACACTCAGGTTTACCAAGAAGTGTCTCAAGTTTATAAATATTCGAACCGTCCAAAATTCTACCTACTTACCTCTTAGTTTATCTGAAAAACACATATCCTTAGATAAGATGTTAAATACGTTTATGATCGAATAATTAATGTGTATTATCTATGGATCATACCACAAACAATATCTAATGCCAGTAAGGCAGTGATGATAATCATATTATTCATGCTTTGAACATGTAAAGATATATTTAAAGGGGTGTTTGTTCCGGTTTATATGTGAGTTTATTACCTTATTTGATTTCAGCTTATATTTCGTAAGCTTTAATTTCTCAGCTTATTTTGAGACTTGTGAGCTAACACAAGTCTCAAAATAAGCCAGAAAATTGAAGCTTATGAAATATAATTATTGAAGCGTAAATTATGATTGATGAGTTAATGTAATATACTAAAACAATACTCCCTCACTCTTGAAATTGTTGTTCATCAACAAAAAAAATACAGATAAAAAACAACGTATTTATTATTGCTTTGAAATTTGTAAAAGTCACTAAAAGACAGTTTTACCCTTTGACTATTACTTAAATGATTTCATCTGACTTTGTAAATAATAATTTTGATTAAGGCTAGTACGGTAAACTTAAACAACCCTTACTTCTATATTTAGGTATAGACAATTTTTTTGGGGCTTATCGAAAAAGAAAGGTGGACAATAATATTGAGAAGCAGGCGGTATATATAATGAGATGAGTTAGACCTACTAACAATAATAAATGGACCTATACTTAGAGTAATCCACTAACAACACCTGCAGATTGAGTGAGAGAATAATGAACACTCAAACTGAAACAAACTCATCAAATAATGCAATAGGAAGTCCTTTAGTGAGAATGTCAGCATACTGATATCGAGAAAGCAAATGAAGCACTCGAACATGTCCAGAAGCAACTAGATCTCGAACAAAATGTACGTCAGTCTCTATATGCTTAATCCGTTGATGTTGAACCGGATTAGACGACACGTAAATCGCACTAACATTATAACAATATACCAAAATAGCCGAAAATAAAGGCGTATGAAGCTTACGCAACAAATTATGTAACCAACAAATCTAAGCAACGACATTAGCAACACAACGATACTCGACCCGAGCACTAGACTGAGAAAACGTAAATTAACGCTTAGAATAGCAGGATAGTAAGTTGTTGCCAAAGAACACACAATAGACATGCGAGTAACCGGAGAACCAACCCAAGCCACATATGCGTAGGTAACCAAGGATGTAGTGGAAGAATAATATAACTTAAACCCATAATCTAATGTACCACGAATATGCCGCAAAATCCGCTTAAGAGCAGAAAATGAGGCTCTCGTGGATCATGCATGTAGAGACAAACATGTTTTACCGCATAGGAAATGTTAAGACGTGTGAAGGTAAGATACTAAAGAGCACATACAAGACTCCAATATAGAGTCAAATCAGACACATGATCACTACTGGTGCAAATGATGACATACATCTCATTTATGTTTTAATGATAATAAATATATATTATGAGACACTTAAAATCGTTAGCAATGGCTTAAAACCAAAAGCGCACGAAGGCAGTGGCTGGCATGCTGGGTCTCATGCGCCAGCGCGCCTGACACTGTCCTCGTGCGCTCGGTTTATTAAAGTCGTCTTTTCTTCGACACGAAAAAGTTTGATTTTACAATATAGGTTCGCACATGGTATTTAAGATGTTTTATAATATTGAAACAAGATTCAGACTTAGAGAGATTGCCAAAATGCCATGTTTCGTTTTATAAAACGATAACCCAAAAACCTTTTTATAAAAACTAACTCAAAGCCTACTAGCCAACACATTTTTTTATAAAAAAAAGATTCATAATGTATAGAATGATGAGAACATGCAAATAAGTATAGTATTTACTTATGACTTAACTAATTATTATACGGGTCTACTCCCTTTTGATCTAACAAGTTAAGGTCACTTTGAGTACTTAGCTAAATGCACTTTTCTCTTATGGGTTAGTTAACAAGTTAATTGTGGCTTAACAAAGGTTATAGCATTTACATTTTGAATCTTAAAATTCAAAAATTTAATTTTGAATCAAGAATCTCCTTTGCATTGCTTTATCCAACTTTCTCCTTATTACCCTTAAAATGTGACATTTACGGAATTACATTAGTTCATAGAAAGTCATACACGCAAGGACTAGAAATGACAATGTTGTATAGGTTAGACGTGAACGTGCTATAAATACCCTCATAGACTTCACTAGGAGGGTAAGGCTCTTGTTTAGCGTGTGTAATGTTTCTCTTTCTAACCTAATACACACATCTTTACGTTCATCTCTTTACTCTATCTCTCTCTCTCTATATATATATATATATATATATATATCACTCTTATTTCGAGTCTCCTCGACCCCTGAATCGTGTTTTAAGTTGAATCTTGATTCCTTACAATTGGCATCTTAGCTTCAAAGGTGATTCATGGTTTAAATCTTGATTCGAATTGTTTTTGGTCACCGATTTCATATGACTCGTAAGTCTCACTTTGCTTTTTTTGTTCTATCCTTTGTACACACATAAAGCAGACGTTTTATGTTATGTTTAGGGTATTAGAACATATATCTACTAAGTTTATGGCCCAAAACACCAATACATCGTCTTTTTGTGTCTCTAAAATTACAAACTTCATCGTTTTAGGGTTTTCTAATTTTTTTGTTCGTGTTGTTTGTAACCGTATGCAGACGTATGTGTGTTAAGACAATCATCTTGAAAACATTCTAGCAAAAATCCCTAGCTTAAAAACATCAAAATCACGAGTCTTTCTTTTCTTTTTGTAGTTTTTGTCTCGGTAGAAAAAGCAATCAAAACTCGTTCTTTCTATGTGTTTGGATCATAAAATTTGCATTTTTATGATACTCTTATGTGTCTAGAACAATTATTGATCAAAATATTGGATTCAAAACGAGTAAAAGGGTGTTTTCTAAGCGTTTGAAGTGTGTTTGGTATTCCTCAAATATTACCGACTTAGCAATATACTAGAAGTCGGTATTTGGTCAACTCATAGTACATGTCAAAACCCTCTTCTGCCGACTTAGTTTATGCCTTGATGGTCTCTACATTTATCGACTTAACGAATTGGGATTTACTGAATTGGTTTGAACTATTTACCGAGCTGCCATGTTACCGTGTTAAAAGATTTTACCGACTTCTGAAAGTACCATGTCAGGGCTCGAATTACAGACTTGATGTGGAATGGAAAATTACCTACTGGGCGTCAAGAGTTTACCGAGTTAGCTCAAGACTGATTTACCGAGTTAGCACAATGTGGTAAATTTTGACTTAGGGCTTATTTCTTATCATAAGGACATAATTATTTAATTTACAAACAAACCCTAACTAATTCTTAAACCTTAATCACACAAACATATTACAACAACACAACAAAATCAAGATCATTTTACGACAATCAAAACAAACATACCACTGATCGCTTAAACGACCCTTATCAAGATTCACTTAACCAAAAAGGCTAGTTTTGGTACATGAATGACAAAGTGACTACGGGGTTGACACTTTAGTACTTATTTGAGGTTAAAGTGGCATTTCACGGGGGTGTGTACTTATTTCGTCTTCGATTCTTTTTACCTCTTACACAAAGATGACTTGTTTGAGCATAGAAGACTTAGGATTAAGACCTGATCTATCTAGTTATACCTGAAGGTTCACAGTGTATAGCTATCACTTAAAGGAGTTACATTATAGTACTCAACATCACACAAAGATGTGGATAGTTTCAAGAGGTGTTATACTTATTATACTTTTGGTGTTAGGTATAGAGTACTTAGGGATTCGAAAAGTTGACATCACAAACTCTCTACACTATTCTTTAATCAACAATAGTACAAGCTTAGGTCACAACTACAGAGGATTTTAATTCATTCTCAAGTTCTTCATATTTGTTTTCTCCATCAGTGGTCATTGCAGATAGCCCACATATTGATAAGGGGTTGATAAAGAGCTAGTTCAGAGGGATAAATGAGTAGATATGTGATCAACGGTTAATTCTCATGGGATATTTTTAAGTATAACGGATTAATGGTTTTTCACACATGATTGTATTGAGTATATGGGCTTTTACGGATTTATGATAATTCTAATAGAACATGATCATCATGGGGGAAGAAATGTGTACTTGGTGTGGTTTACGGGTTAATGAAGAAGGGCTATAGGCATATAAACCATTATTTTGTTAGATTTATGATGCGTATTATGGTTTCTACTTATGTGGATTGGTTAGTGTGAAGTATTCTACACACGTGAGAAGATATGTTGCTGATTTCTTGCATGTTCCCTCGAACGAATACTCATCATGTTAACTGACAAGAAGCATTCGTGTATGGTATGGTTTACTGCTTCTTCTACAAATTCCATTGTGCACTTAAACTTAATACTTATAAGATCTTTCAAGCTACAATAAAGTTTTGAATCTGCTGAAAATAAGATTGTTGGTTTGGGGGATGCCAATTTAGAAACTTTGCCAAAAAGAAGTGTATGAAGAAAGCTTTTCAAAGACATGATGTATGAATTGGGGGGAAGTTAATCCAGTTTATACTTATTATAATTTTTTTCCTATAGGTGAAGTAAAGAAGATCCAAGTTGCGGTACATGTATGAATACAATGGACGCTGAAGACATCCTCAACATTGGCAACACTTTGGAAGGCTTTATTTTTACTTGGATTTGTACTTATAGGAAACATTGTAAGTAATTCCGTATGTCACCACATTGAGGGAAGATTGTTAGCCTTAAAATGTGACGACATTTACGGAATTACATTAGTTCATAGAAAGCCATACACGTAAGAACTAGAAATGGAAATGTTGTATAGATTAGGTATGTACGTGTTATAAATACCCCTTTAGACTTCACTAGGAGTTGTTTCTCTTTCTAACCTAATACACACATCTTTCCTTTCATCTCTATACTCTCTTTCTAGATATGTATTACTCTTATTTCGAGTCTCCCTAACCTTCCAAATCGTGTTTTAAGGTGAATCTTGGTTCCTTACACTCCCTATATAAAGCTTCTTTGCATCATATTAACCACATTTCCATCCTTCCTAGTGATTAATAGGGTGTTTCCCACCTTTCTCTATTTTCTATGCTTATTTGACCCATAATTAATCATGGCTAATGACATAGCTTAACCTAGCCCTTATTGTGACTTTGAATTGGATTTGGGAAACTAAAAAGTAAAGTGCACATGGGGGTTTAGCAATAGGCAACAACTATATATCAACAAGAATACAAAACATGTATGGCATGCTAGACCCCACGTGTCGGCGCATAAGGAGCAGCGTGCAAGGCATTGTCTTGCCCGTGTTGCCTATATATAGTCTCCTCTTTCCATGCTTGGACTTCACCTCTTGCTAAACGTTTTCTCCCCTCTTTATTTCTTTCTTAAATCTCTCAAAGTCTTTCAATATTCTTATATCTTAACATCTTATATCATCTGTTGAAAGCAAGCTTCTTTGCAAGAGATGAACACATAAGAACTTAAACCATTATTGTATGTTGTGTCTAGATTCTTCTCCTACTATACTGTTTAGATCGAGTCTTCTTCTTCTTACTTGATATTCTTTGTGTTACATTGTAAAAAATACTTAAACAATCTCATATTTGTAACTAAGTGTAAGTATTACTCCGGTTGCGAAGAAGAAAGTGTCAAGTCTTACTTCGGGTGTGGATAAGCAAGTGTCTAAGTCATTCGGGTGCGGATAAGCAAGGGTGTAATTAGCTTGTGTCGAGGGCGGTCAAGCTTGGGGTTTGGTACTTCTTTTATAGAAGTGTTTTGGTTTAGAGAATACGCGAGTTCATTGTGGGTGGTTCTAGGTGCGGACTCCGTTAGGGGCTAGCTTGGTTCTAGGTGTAGATCGATGGAAGCTAAGGTTGTACGGTTTATCCACCATAAGGATTTTGTACTAGTGAATAGTATAGGTGTCACAGATTCAAAACTAGACGTACGAATGATCCAAACCCCTAACTCTGAACCAATATAAATCGCTGTGTTTGTTCTCTCTTCCCTTAACTCTTTGCATACGATTTATATTGTTTATTGTTTATGCACACTTGCTTGTAAACTTGACTCTTAACTTACTCAAACTTAAAAGAGGTGAAAAGAGTGTATTCACCCCCCTTTAAGGTTCTACAAGCCCCTACTTTGAAGTCTGTATCAACCGGTTTCCGACAATAGTTGCACTTAACCATGTTAGACCGCTCAAGAATCTCAAACGCATACTTCCGCGGTGACAAGAACCCCACATAAGCATTACAAGCAACAAAAATACCAAGAATTTAATTAAGCGAACCAAGATTAGTCATAGACAACATCCGATGCAATTAGGTAATCTGTCATAATAAATCTACAGAAGAGGCAGTCAGGACAATACCATCACCATACAAAATAAAGTAAGCAATGGTAGTCCCTAGAGATAAATAAATAACGATGAATCGCAATGACTATGAAAAAAACCAACATGTGTGATGTACGCAACATATCACTGAAACTAAACCCGAGGAGCCTGCTTAAGACCATAAAGGAATCTATGTAACAAACAAACATGATTAGGTCATGGAGAGTACAAAAATATAGAAGGCTAATGCATATAAACGGTCTTAGATAAATCCCTAAGCAAAAATGCATTCTTGATGTCAAGCTAGTGAACATGCCAATGCTGAGAAACATCAAAGACTAAGATCAGTCTGAATAGTATCCAACTTAGCAACAATGTCTCATCAACATCAACACCAGATAATTGAGTGCTACCATTTTCCATATGACAAGCCTAGTAGCGACTAAGGGCACCATTTGCTAAAAAATCCACATGGAACGAAATAGATTCGCATCCTTCAGGCAGGGCACAAGATTCTAACTTTCTAAGTATTATTTTTAATTAGTGCATTATATTCATCGGTCATAGCATTTTGAAAATTAGAATCATTAAAAGCATCCATGTAAGACTTAGGTAAGGGAGATATAGTTGAAACACTTAACGTAAATCGTTGGGTAGGACGATTAGACCTGACACGAAAACGAGTGACCATCAGAAGAATAGACATCGGGTTCGGGTTAGAATTAATTTGGGATGTAGTATTAGAAGGTGGAACGTTCCATAGTGGGTGAAGGCGTATCTTGCTAGGCCAGGGGTGAATAGGCCTGTTAGGCCGATGAGGGTGGTCGGGTTGTCTGGGCTAAGGCAGCATTGGAAGAGGTAGGCGAGTTGATCATGGGTATTGGGTTTGAATCTTAGGCTTGTTGGGGCTGAGAGAGCAGGTGTTGAAGGTGGTTAAATAACTAGAACAATTGATGGTGGTGAGGGTATATTAGTGATGACATCAAATAACGTCTATTTTATAGCATCATTTATCCCATGTTATTAACCCATTTTGTATAGTTATTGCAAAGAATTGTTAATTAATCGTTTATATTTAAGAATTGCAGTAATTATGGAGTAATTGGTGAAAGATAGCAAAAGGCGCGCATTCTGGAGCTTGTATGAAGATATTTTGAAGATTACTATTTTGAAGACCAATACGCCGTATCCATCAAGGAAGATACGGCGTATTTGTGCCTGCACTCACTAAAGACAAGAGAGAAATAAAGCTCAATACGCCGTATCCAGAGAGACTCAATACGTCGTATTCAAAATATGGAATCAATATAATATTCTGGAAGATATCAAGTGTGGTCCCTACTCCAAGAAACCCCCAATACGCCGTATCCAATCCTTGGATACGCCGTATCGAACCAACTTCCAGACCGTATAAATATAAAACTCAAAAATGAGTTTTAGGTGTGCTAAATCATATTCTCGATACCTAAACCATAAAAGTCAATTTTCAGAAGAGAAAAAGAGCAGAAGAGGTCGAGCAACGTTATCAATTCCATAGGAGACATCGTGTAATTCCATATACTTTAGTAATCGTTTAGTTTTTGGTATCATTCGTTAACTCGGTTAGTTTACCTTGGCTAAATAATTGCTCTTGTATTTATTATGACGCTTGAAGGCTAATACCTTCGGGTATTAGCCATTATTATGAAGATCTGAATGTTTGGTATTGTTTATCTCGATTTCTTGATTTATCGTTATATGCTTGTTTATGTTTATCAATTTATACTTGTTTACGTGTTTTTGTATGCGACCTATCATTCAACTGGATCTAGTGATACAGACCAAGTAATCTAGAGTCTGGGATAGCTCTCCATATAGTGATTTATACATCTAGAATCATAGGATCACAAATATTGTCCTGCTAAATCTGTGTCTAGGATACGCTTCGGGCTTAACTAGTTAATTGGATATTGCCTTAGGTTTATTGAACGTGTTGACTAGAAGGTGAACCTAGATAATTCAACAAATAACGTTTTGATTCTATTAGATAGTTGGACAAGTGGACTACTGGAGTATAAATCGCCGTTAAGCGGTAAGTGGGTAAAGTCTCAATGAGTTAGGGTTTAACAAGATCACCATTGCTTTAATCCTTAAGATAGATTATAATCAACAAATAAGGATGCTTTATGCGGATGCTTTAATTGTGACAGAATTAATGTGTCTAGGTCTTAGGAAGAAGTCTCGCCTAAGTCTTAAGAATGATATGCCACATCGAGAGAAAAAATATTGCACTTAATAAACAAACCAACGTTCTAATCGGATTAATAATGGTTAATACAGTTTTCTATCATAAGGCTCGACCGCTCTTTGATCTTCTGTTAATTAGCTTGCGTGGGTTAAAGCGACTTGAATTTATTGTAGTCACCGACCAAACCTGTGCCAATATCTCAGGCTAAAACCCCCCTTTTACCTGTTAGAATTAGGATTAGAGCTAACATAGGATTAGCATAGGTTTGACTTAGATTAGAATTAACATAGATTAGATAACCAAGATATTAATTAAATTGATAGATTTAACCTCGCTTCAAGTGTTCTACACCCTACTTACCACGAAACTACTACTGATCGGGTACACTGCCCATTAAAGTATTATTTTTGGTTTAGTCGGCAAAATATAAATTTAAAACTTGAATCAATAAAATATATACCACACAACGACACATTAAGTTTTTGGCGCCGCTGCTGGGGAGTGAAAATTAATCTTGATTTTTATTTGATAATTTAGTTTTTAACATTAGATTAGATCTAACCCTTAAGATTAGTGTAATTTAGATTAGTGTATATTCTTGTATATTCTGTAAATTCTTTAAATTTGTCTTTAATTGTTTGCTTGTATATTTGTGTGTTTAATTGTTTACGTATTTAATTGTTTTCCTTAATACACTGTTTTGGTCGATAGCTGAATACGGCGTATCCACTTCCATTTGATACGGTGTATCCAGTTCTCTGTCCAGTACATCGTATTCACCCAACAGATTAATACGGCGTATCCCCTTCCATTGGATACGGCATATCGATCATCTAGAACAAAAACTAAAATCTTGGTTTTCCTATTTGATTCTCATGCTAAATTTTTTTCTATCTTCAGAACAAATCCTACTGATTGTTTATCCCTTGTTTCAGGTAGTGCATGAAAAGAAGTTCTATGAATGACCTATTTACACCTTACAAAGAACCTGAAAGAGAATTTCGATCATCAAGGAGACACTTTAAAGTCTTGACGAATTGAGATCACCTGATTTCAATCTACTTTCTAACCAAGAATATTCGGAGGAAGAAGAAGCAGAAGCAATGGTGGAAACCATGGAGCAATAGATGAGCAAGACCCGAACATACTATGGATCGGGAGTCGCTAGGCCCAAAATTGATAACAAAGATCAATTTGAACTGAAAGGCCAATTTCTTAAGGAGCTTCAAGAAAACACGTTTAGCGATTCGGATAATGAGGACGCAAATGAACACATTGAGAAAGTTCTTTAAATCATTGACTTATTCCATATTCCTAACATCACTGTGGATCAACTAATGCTTCGAGACTTCCCTATATCATTAACTGGAGCCGCAAGTCGTTGGCTTAGAAACAAACCAACTGGTTCAATCAAAACTTGGGAAGATCTTAAGAGTAAGTTTTTGAACAAATATTGCTCACCTGGTCGAACTGCGAAGAAAATAGAGGAAATCAACAACTTTCAGCAAGAGCCTGATGAAACCCTTTATCAAGCATGGGAGCACTTTAAAGAACTCTTGATGAAGTGTCCTCAACACTATTTGACTGAGATACAAGAGGTAATTTTGTTCTATAATGGGTTGGATGTTCCAACACGACAGATTCTTGACTCAAGATGTGCCGTTCCGACTAAGACAGCTGCAGATGCTAAGAAGGCCATCCAAGAAATGGCTGAATACTCTCAAAAATGGCACAATGGAACATCTAGAGGAAGAAGTACTGAAACTTCTAACGGACTGGCTGCTATACAAGCACAACTGAACAATCTGGGAAGAAAGATCAAGAAGGTGAATGTAAAGTTTATGATGCTCAAGTAGGATGTGAGCAATGCAAAGGACCCCATTATACCAAAGATTGCCCGCTAAAATAAGAAGGGAAAACCCTAGAAGAAGCTTACTACACGCAATTTGGTGGACCTTTTCAAGGTGGGGGATATAGAGAAACGGCTCCAGGGTACTATCAGAGGAACAACGCAAACCCTTCGTACCAAGAACGAAGGCAATCTATGGAAGATACCATGAGCAAATTCATGAGTGAATCAGCAAAGAGACATGAGGAAAACTCTAACTTGATCAAAGAAATCCGAGACGACTAATGCGGCCGTACAAAACCAAGGAGCTTCGATTAAAACTCTAGAGATTCAAATTGAGCAAATAAGCAAGGTACTATAGGAAAGAGGAAAGGAAGCTACCTACTCTACCGAAGCAACCCGAGAGATCATGTCAAAATCAATTTTCGACCACCTGTCTGAAGCAGATTTCAAACTCGAGTCCCGTATAGGAATACCCCAATACGCCGTATCCACTCCACAGAATAGAAGATTCGTGTTCAAGTCAAGACAAACGACAAACACATTTCCAAGTCATTTGAGTGATTACTTCTGTGAGGAAAAGAAGGGATCGTATGGACCACAATTCTCGGAAGCTTACTCATATGAAGCTTCAAATATCGATAATTCCATACCCTGAAAAGAGAAAGACCTAGGGATTTTTTCACTTTACCTGCAATAAAAATAATTTTAGCTTTTGATAATTTCCTTGCTGATACACACACAAGCTAGCTTCAAGAAGCTCTATAATGGACCGCGCTCTCGACTCTAGCCTTAACCTTAGAGGTTTATTAGGCGAATTTAGTCTCACACTAAGATTTGATAAGTTAATTAAGGCATAAAGGACCGTGAAAAACACCAAAAGAAATTGTTGAAAATGGCTAGGTAGTATTGGTAAAGTTGGGGTGTTCCCGTAGACTTATTAATTTCTTGATAATGGCCCCCGAGGGGATGGTCAAAGGTGCTTTGAATCCTCGAGAAGACCATTTTTGTCCATACCGGCCTACATTAAAGATTTGAGGTATAAAGGACGTTGCGATAGCCACACACAATATATATTAATATCTATCTTCTCTCGCTATCTATATATATCTTACGTCAACACACAATATCTAGTTCCTAGATTATTTTATTCGTATTTTGATTACGCACACGCAAAAACTCCTACCACCTCCATACCAATGAGGAAAACATGTATTATTAAAGATTGATATTTGTGAGCAGAATTTGGTTTGAATGAGAACCACACACTCTCACAACACACTCATCACAGAACACGTGTCACAGCACACACAACACACACTACACATAGACAGGGAAAGGTTGTTGTGTATGTGAGTGACTCACAAATTCTATTATATCTATTTCTAATAAATATCTATAATTCTCTCTATGGATTGTTGGGGTTGGGTATACACATCACACAGTATTGGTTGTGTGGGTTGGTCTGGAACAGCACACAACACAACAAACACACACGGGGGACACACACAACACAAACGGACCCACTGTATATATCACAACACACAACGGAGAACACACACAAAAAAATTTTTTGAGTTTGGTGGAGTGAATGGTGTGGGTGGGAGCGACATGGTGGTATAGAGTTGGGGGGAAAGTTAGTTGGTTTTGGGTTTGGAATTATTGTATGTTGTATGTATGTTGGTATTTTGGTTGTATTTGGTTTTTTGGTTGTTGAATAGGTATGTTATTTAATTTAGTGTTGGATATTTGTTTATGAGGTTATTTGTGGATGTGGTGTTTTTTGGTTTGAGTGAGTGTGATTGTATTGGTAATTTTTTTATTTTGTTAGGTATGATTGATTATTGGGTGTTGTGTTGAATTATGGGGTGTTGGTTGTATATGTAGACATATTAATTAGATTGTGTTTAAAGATGTAGTTTAATTTTGTTAATTACTACTATCTCTATCACTATGGTGTTTTAATTGTGAATATGAAAATTAGGATAAATGTTATTTAAGGGGAGTTTAGTGGGTGGTTGCATTGTTGATGTATTGGTTGTAATAATAATAATTTTGAAGATTCATGTTTGAGATTGGGAGTTGTTATGTGTGTCAATTTGATGGAGTTGTGGATGGAGGAGGGGGGGGATGGGTAGTAAGGGGAGGTGTGTGGAGTGAAGGGGTGTTTGAGGTGTGAGATAGAAACACATTTGGTTGGGTTTTAGTTGGTTTTTGGAAGTTAGTTTTAGTGGTTTTTTTGGATGAATAGGTGTATTAGATGGTGTGTGGGGGTAGTGGAGGAGGAAATGTATATATGTATAGGTGAAATAATATAATGTGGTAGGTGTTTGTGATTGTATGGTGAGGTAAAGGGTTGGGGTGGTTATATGGTTTATGGTGGGGATGGGATGGATTTTAGGTGTTTGATTGGTTTGGTTTTAGGATTGGTTATTTGGGTTAAAGGGGTTTTTTAGGGGTTATGTGTATATTTTAGTGGTTTAATGTTATGGTTTAGAGTATTGGGAGGTTATTGTAATGTTTTTTTAGGATGTTTTTTTTAGTTGATTAAAGTGTTAGTTTTTGATGGTTTTTAATTTTTTAATATGTTAATAGATGATATGTATTATTAATTGGTGAATTTATAGATAATCTGGAATCCTATTTGATTGGTAGTCATGATTGGAATCAGACGCATTTACAACACACATCTTTCTCATGATACTCAACTTGAGAACTACATAAGGCATAATATCAGGGAGTTTCTCATTCTAATTACTTTTAATTCTGTTTTTAATGTTTTTATCTATACAACGAGGATGTTGGTATAATATCAAGTGAGGGGAATGGGAAGTTCAGAATGTATACTTGTCCTATTTTTTCACTAAAATGCATAAATTAATGGCTCCAAATTTAAAAAAAATAAAAGCATACTTTTGTGAAATTACCTGTTACATAACCTGCACACAATAACCCTTATTAGATATTGTAAGGATTTAACCTTATCCATTTCTAAATGTATACCTAAATTCTACAAAATATAACTATGCCAGTGATGTTGTAGACTACAAAACTTGGTTGGATATCATTCGGACCACAATAATAGTACTATGATTTAGATGTAGTGACTGATTTCAATTGTAAATATTTTTAGTGATTACACCCAAAAAGCCTTTATATGTTGTTTTATTAACTAACTACACTGGTTAGTTAAATCCCCGTATAAACCCTTTGTTTAACTTTTTATCTAAAGAGTAAGATATCCCCCCCTTGAAAAAACCAATAGAGCCAATCCTTAAGGAATAACACTAACTAACTTTGTTTCGTTACACCTTACACTTTAGCCTACCCTGTTAGAATTTAATCCATTTATCATTGGCGAAAGTTACTTAAAGAGTGAAGTATGTATTTCCGAGTCCTTGTGTTAATTTTCTATCCCTTGTGTACGGTTGGGTAAGCACCAATTGGACCACAGTAGGATAAAGGGAGTCATACAAACCACGACCAAGTTCAAATGGTGTGGGCGCTCGTACCCCTTACTATGCTAGGAAGGAATTCATAGAATGTCATTTACCCGACGAATGGGAAATAGCTAGAGATGCTGAAATTAATCCTTTAAGGGACTGTCCTGGTATTTAGAAGAAGTGAAAGAATTTCTTAGGGCTATACCCATAAAACCTAAAGAGAGACCATTTTAGAGGTCCGAAGTTTTGATAGAATAACAATCACTTAGATAAACCACTCAAAATAGAGATGGGGCAGGCATGTCCAAAATAAGGCTAATGATCCAAATGGAAACTAATTCACCCAAAACCCTCCCAGTCAATCCCCACTCTAGCAAACTTATCTGAAAGGAGAGACCAATTGGAGAGTCATCAACATAGACCACTTCTATGACACATAAGCAGTGTAACTTCGTGTCCTAGCTACAAGGCCCATAAATAAAGAAAAATACATTTTTTGGGTGCAGTCCAATATTTATTTTTTCCGCATTTAAGAGTGTAACGCCCCACCAAAAGTGGTAGAAAACTAATTACAAATATGGATGTGGACAACAATGGCATACATAATCATAACACAAGCATAAACATCGGAAGTCTTAAAAAATAACCCGAACAGTGAAATAAGTCAACACTACGTAAGTACAGTAATTATCTCAAAGATTGACATTTCCAAACGAAATAACAAAATGTCTTGAAAAAAAACATTTCATATATCAAAACAAGATCCTCTATGTAAATGTCCACACTCAGCACACATATCCTGAAAGCAACCCCACTTCTATCTTAGATACCTGCGCAGGAAAAGTAAGTGCGGCTGAGCTATACAAAGCCCAGTGAACAATAATAATCGAAACGCAAAAGATAACGAAAAAAAAAGAATACGATATAAGGTGCAAAGGATATCACAAGACGATGATCAAAGGTAATACAAACGTAATTTAAGACAAATCAGAAGTCAATTCATAGTGTATTTTTTTTTTTTTTTTATTTTTTTTTATATTGTCTTCCCCCTTTTTTCCCCATGGGGGGGTATTTGTTAGGTAAGATGAATCGAAAGTCAAATCAAGTCTAATTACCAGCCCAAACAAACATATCATAGTAACCATGGAGAGCGAGCTCCAAAATTTGTGAAAGACGTGGAATTCACCCAAACATCATCACCAAATTTTAACATATATCTTAATGACATAATCCATCGAATACAAACAAACAAGGATGCATCATAAGCCCTTAAACCCAAATAATAAGCTTCTAATGCGCATATAATATCAATTGAGGGGACTGGCGTGAGAAATCAATCACTCACACATGATTCATGCCAAAGGTGCATCAATTGTACACGGCATTTACCTTCCATGGCTATGAAACAAATAGTGGCATGGTTCTCAAACTGAGAGTGTTCAAAGCAAAGTCATAGCAAAGTTCATTTCAAAGGGATCGAATCAAAGTTTTTATTGTCAAAGGTTTTCAGATATCAAAGGTAGGTCATAGCATGAGTTTTATTGGTTCAAAGAACATAATAACAGATCATATAAGAAAGCAAGGTAAAGTCTCATAGTCAAATGTAGCAATAACACAGAATTAATCAAAGATATAGAGGAATGATGATCATAGAAACCTTAACGATAAGGTCAGAATATCTTACCTTATTCCTCAAAAAAAAATCAAAAAAGAAGCAAACAATAACCAAATAAAACACCACGGAATATCAAAATCACTCCCCTCTTGACCGAGACCTAAAGAAATGATGAATTTCCCGAATTACAAACCATTTCATTTAATTATATGACAAAATCATACTTTATACATTAAATACTAACCAAACCTTATACTTTTCAGAATTTACAATTTCAGTCCCTCTATTTTAATTAATTAATTTCTAATTACTTATTATATGTAATTAACCATTTTAATCCAAAATAATATCAATATGACATTTTATACCCCCCAACTTATTTTATACAGAATATATTAAATATAATAACATGTCTAAAACAGACCCCATAGTTTCAGAAATTACAAAACAAGTCCTTATACTTTAAATATCAATTCGGCAAATCAATTAAATCCACAAAACCCTAATTTGATTTTTCCAAACCACAAACACAATTATTTCCCAATCATTGGCATTAAATGCACCTGGAAAAATTATCAAAACCCTAACCCTAATTTTATTTCTTTCCTTTTTCCTTTAATTCGAAATCGGCAAACAATGATAAATCCCCAATAATTATTCGAATCCTTCCTAAATTTTTCCAACAATTTATCTGAGTTATATGTGATATGAAAAACCTTAGAAAAATATAAAATCAATTGTACAAATATTATTTGTGCCGATTTCATAATTAGCTAAAAATTAGGGTTTCGAACATGTTTTAATTTATAAAATCAAAATAACATGCATGATAATTTTTCTCATGCATAGAACGAATTAATATGATGAAAATTGAGATACAAAAATACCTTTGATGATTCTTGATGATTTAATTGCTTAATTCAAACCCAAAACAAATACCACAATCGAACCAAGCACTTTAAAATCTTCCCACTATTTTTCCCACAATACTTGACCTTCAAATCACCTTATAAAAATCGTCCTTGCCTTGTAAAAACTTTATGCTGCCTCTTTTATTTTATTAGGGTTTCGGGAATTATGTTTTAAAGAATTAACAAATGAAAAATGTATAAAGGATTATACTAGAATATTTTGCTGAGATTTTGGGTTTTCAAAAGAGATAAAATCAGATTTTAACTTTGCCTAATTTATTTTGTATTTATCCATATTTTATTTTATTTTATTTGTATTATATAAGTAATTAAATATACATATTTCGGCTAAAGTTTATATATACAATTATTAATTATTTTTCTTGTATATCATAAGGTATTTTAAATCTTACATAAATTCCATAATTGTCATAAGTTGCATTTTTATAATTTCTAACATTTAAATGAATTTTATGCATGCTTTTATGGATTTTATTGCGTTAGGGGTATTTTGGTAATTTTACACTTGTTGAGATTTTTAGGTTTTACAACATTTTTATAGATTTTTTTTTTTGAAATAGTAAAAATTTCGTATTTAGAAAACCAAAGTATAACTCGAACTAAAATTCTTATTTACAAATGATGTTT
>BQNB010016592.1:43172-71386 GCA_026074375.1 Tanacetum coccineum | reverse complement strand
ACTTCAATCTCAAATAAGGGATACCAAATCAACTTCGTAATCACTTGTCATCGTAATCCGAATCTAGCCGTTTTTGTCGTTTAAGTGAATCTTTTCAGGATCGTTTTGGCATTAAGTGTTGTGTTTGCTTTGGTGTTATGTTTTGATTTGTCTTGATGATCATATTCCCAAATTCAGTCACATGCCCACCTTCCTTCGCGGATCGACCTTCGCGGTAAGGTCGAAATTTTTTTGGGAAATTAGGTATTCAAAACATAAAATTTCCTTAAACAGTGTCATGTTTTGCTTGGCACATTTCAACATATTTCGCTTGAGAAACAGAACTGCATATTTCGCTCGGAATGTGACTTGACCTGCATATTTCGCTTAATAATACATATTTCGCTCCAAAATACATATTTCGCTCCATTCAAGAACACATTTCGCTCCCTTCAAACATGTTTCGCTGTCTTCAAAAATTCTTCAAAAACCCAGAAATTTTTGATCCAAAAACGTGTTTTGATACCCAAATAAGTTGCTAGTACATATAAGACTAACAAAAGTACAAGTTGATCATCGAAAAACCCACGTTTTGATCAAAAAAGTAAGCGAAAAAAAGGTGCGTTCGGTTTGAGTTTCTTACCAAAAAAACCACGAACACCTCTAAATCTGCAAACAACGATCACGATATGCTCCTAGGCTCTGATGCCAATTGTTAACAAAAAGATTTCACTAACAAAAGACGATCCGGAGGTCGGGGAGGATAGAAATGAAAGTAAGCCATTTTATTAGAGAGAGAAAGGAAAGAGTGTGTGTGTTTTCTAGAGAGAGAAACAACACACACTTATGAGACAAATGTTTATCCTCACCCCTCTATGAAAGTATGGAGGGGGTATTTATAGTCCTAGTGACACCTAACTATTGTAACTTGTCATTATTAGTCCCTACGTGTCACACTATAACTAAACTATTGTAATTCCAGATATGTCACCATATTTTAAGGCTAACATCAATCTTCCCCAATATGTGGACATATGGAATTACTTACAATGTTCCTATCTGTACAAATAACAACACAAAAAAAGTCTTATCCAAAGCTGAAGAATGTCTTTCAATTCGCCTTGTCTTGAAACTTGTACTCCAGCTGGATCTATCATTCTTTACTTGTACAGGAACCATTATAGTATGCACGAGTTGGATTAACTTCCCCCCAATTCATGCAGCATGTCTTAAAAAGCTTTCTTCATAGACTCCTTTTTGGCAAAGTTTTTGAATCAGCTTCCCCCCAAACCAACATCCCTATCTTGAGTAGATCCTGAAACTTTGTTGTAGCTTGAACAATCTTCTACTTGTCATTGACGTGCACAGTGGAATTTTGTAGAAGTCAAACCACACCAACGACCACTACTTCTTGTCATTAGGGCTTGGTGAATATTCGTTCGGGGGTGCATGCGAGAAATCAGCATCAATTCTTCTCACGTATGCAGTATACTTCATAAACCATGCTAAGTAAAGTAGTATACACTACTTCCCCCTGGAAGTTGACATGGTAACATCAAAGTCAACTAAGTCTCGAATGTACACATTTTCCCCTATGATGGTTGCGAACTCTCAGAAGCATCAGTGTCGTGTACGCATATATACTCGAGAAGTTCTTGTCTTGAGCACAAATTTGGAAATCCAAACAAAGCATTGCCCTTTGTCTTCAGAAACCATAGAGGAGATGAAGCAAAGAATCAAGAAAACTTAGTATAATCAAGGTCTTGTATATGAATGTTGTTGAAGAACTTTGAGAATTTTCTTAGACGGTGAAGTACCTTTGTCTTGGAAATGGGATAATATCACGTGAGAATTGCTGATTACATCTCAACCTTTAAACTCTCTGGCTAACTTACCAACCTCGTATTCTGTCGGCTATTGTTGTGATCACTTGGTGAAGTAAACCCGATATACCAAACTTGAAAATGAAGTAAATCCCCAAATTTGTTACTTAAGCTTGCACTGTTGTTGATTGAAGACAGATGCAAGATTAAATCTATAAGAACTCTATATCCCAACCAGAAAAAGTATCAGAAGTACAACACCTCCTTGAAATTATCCACATCGTCCTTCTGCGTGTGACCACTGAGTACTACTAATGTAACCTCCTTAAGTGATTAGTTAACCAGTATTCCTGCAAACCAACCACACCCCTGACTTTTGGTAACTAGATAATTCAAGTCTCAATCATAAGCTGTATACGTTCAAGCAAGTCATCAATCGATAGATTGGGTTTAAAGAAAAGGGGTAGAAAATAGAAGGAAGTCTCGATGATTAAATAAGTAGACACCCTCGTGAAAAACCACTTTTAAAACTCAAATAAAGATACCAAATCAACTTCGTGATCACTTGACATCGTAGTCTGAATCTTTAGTCGTTTGTCATTTTAGTGAATCTTTTCAGTATCGTTTTGGCATTAAGTGTTATGTTTGCTTTGGTGTTTATGTTTTGATTTGTCTTGATGATCATATTCCCAAATTCAGTCACATGCCCAAAGTCGGTCACATGCCCCCATCCTTCGCGGGATCGACCTATTTGCTTGAGATGTCTTGTTTCCTTAAAACATAAATTTCCTTAAACAGTGTCATGTTTCACTTGGCACATTTCAACATATTTTGCTTGAGAAACAGGAACTGCATATTTTGCTTGAAATCTACACATTTCGCTTGGTTCAGGTAATTAATACTTTTCCGCTGGTATAAGATAACATTTTCGCTGCCTTCAAAAATTCTTCAAAAACCCAGAATTTTTTGATCCAAAAACGTGTTTTGATACCCCAATAAGTTGCTAATACATATAATACTAACAAAAGTACAAGTTGATCATCGAAAAACCCACGTTTTGATCAAAAAAGTAAAGGTGCGTTCGGTTGGAGTTTTTACCAAAAAAACACCACGAACACCTCCAAATCTGCAAACCACGAACACCATATGCTCCTAGGCTCTAATGCCAATTGTTAACAAAAAAGAATTTTCACTAACACAAGACGATCCGAAGGTCATGAGATAGGAAATGAAAGTAAGCCATATTTATTTAGAGAGAGAGAAAAGAAAGAGTGTGTAGTTTTTCTAGAGAAGAAACAACTCACACTTATGAGACACAATTTTATTCCTCACCTCTCCATGGAAGTATGGAGGGGTATTTATAGTCCTAGTGACACCTAACTATTATAACTTGTCATTATTAGTCCCTATGTGTGACACTATTACTAAACTATTGTAATTCAGATATGTCACCATGATTTTAAGGCTAACCGTAACATAGTGCAAACTCCATATGACAACACTGTACACTGTATAAAAAATAAGTCTGAAGAACGATATATTTCTCGAAAACAATACACAAACTCGTAATTCCTACAACTTATTAACGCGGAAATTCAAACTCGTAAAACCTAAGACTACGGATTTAGCTACAAACTCGTAGGTTAAAATTTTGAAAAATTCAACAATTAGAGGATTATTAATAACCCACAAATTCGAAATGTAAACAAATATGTATGACTAAGTAATCCAAAAGTCTTTAAAATTCAAATTCGATAAAATCAAATTTGACGACCGAATTTTTAAAATTTGAGAAATTTTGTTTTTCAACACTTCAATTCACGATAAAACCGTGAAATACATGTATGTTATGACTTTGAAAGCTTATTTCCGATATAAAACGTAGCAAAACCTTATTTCATAAATTTGATAAAACTGAAAATGTGAAACTCATAAAACACGATAAAACAGAGTTTGAAACTAAGCTCCTAATATATGATTTTCGATTGAACCAAAAGGTCGTATTATCTATCACAAGATATTTCTTATCGACATTCATCCAACTATCCACTACTAGAATCTGCTAAAAAAAACAAGATACAAAGGTCAAAAAAAAACATAAATATAAAAAAAAAAAAAAAAATAAAAATAAATGAGGGAGTATCACTTTCGAGAATGCCTAAACTTCTTCCGAAAAACACGAATAACCACTTCGAGAACTGCAACGAAGTAAAAAACGACCACTCGATAATCCAAATTAACTCAATTTACTGCCAAAATCAATCTCGAAATCTCAAAATCTTCAACCGAATTCTCCGAACATCATTGTACGCTTCTCGGACGTGAAAAAAACCTCACAAAACGAACACTCTAATTCTCTATTGGCGATTGATACCCTTGAATAGGTACATAAATACTAGAATCAATCATATCAAACATGTATGCATAGAGAGAATAGTAGAGAAGGGTAAGTATTTGAAATTTAAATGATATAAAAGGATGGAAAAATGGAAGAGTTTGTTACAAGTGCATCACCCTCTAATGAAGATAATAGGGTAATTTACAGTGATGGAAGGAGGCTTCCTTCCTTATTTTCCTAACTTTCACATCTGTCTCCCCCTAGACTTTTGGTAATTATGCTATTTCATTCTTTAGCATAATAAACCTTATTACAAACTACTTTACATTTATCAAAAGAAACACTAAGACTTAATAATACAAAATCACATAAAATCGACACTTTTAATATCCAAACATTGGAGCTTTTCAAGTAATATCATTGTTCATATCAGTTGATTACTTTTCATTAATATTTTCTAAGGTATTAAAGAGTAGATTCCGCAATACTCTTTAGTATTTCCACAAAGTTTCTACCATAGTAAGGTTTTAGATTTATCCAAAGTAACTTAACTTTTACAAGCTAAGGAATCGATCTTAAGTTGGGATCAACAATCATCATTCTTTAAATGTCTTCTTTTTAGCTCCAAATTATACGCATTTTAGCTTGTCTTCACAAAACACTCCTGAATTACTGCATTTATCAACTTTAAAGCAATTAAGTACCAAATAATGCAATAATTATAATAAAAGAGGGTCAAAAACAGATGGGATCATTAGATAAAAATAAATTACGTTATTTGATTCATTAGTTTTGAAACTCATCAACAGCACAAACTACATCAATTTCATAAGTATAATAAAACTCTTGGGCAAGCTCCGGCATAATTGGCTCAACTGATAATTAAAAGCTCTAATCCAAGCCACCGAAGTAAATATCTCTTCTTTTGATTCAGCTTCACGCAACCTAATTCTTAACATGTCATTGATTTCTCCATCACAACCCATTCTGTTTTTTCACATCCTAGTTTTACTATACATGGCGAGTAACTGTGTCTAGGAAGCAATGGGTCAATCTAGTGTTGTACCTAGACTGTGCATCTCTGTGACATCCTTCCCATTGTAAGAACTCACGGTGAATTTATGGAAGCAATACCTCTTCCACGGTTTTAGGTTGTCTAGAGCGTTTGGATCTTGATGATCTGGCCTCATCATCGTGTGTTCCCATAGTCTACACATAAAAAACAATCAACAATAAAGTTATAGTTATGTTAGAAATGATTTGGTATAGTTGGTCATGGTTTTGATGGTTTTTGAAACATTTTGTTTACATTCTGAGGCAAAATGTGCGGCGCATATCATTGCAAGAGTCCCTGAAGTGCGGAGTACTTCCTGAAAAATGGGGAAAGTACGGCGGTTTTTAGACAAAACCGGCGTACTTTCTGAGCTGATGAAAAAAAAATTTGATCTTCAAACAATTTAATTTTAAATGTAAATTCATAATATGAACAGTGTTTTTTAGATTAATCAATATCAAGCATGCATGCATCAAATAACTTCTAAATATCCTAATTCAAAGGGTTAATTGTTCATATGAAATGTGGATTTAAATTTTCCTAATCTAATTATTATAAACCCTAAATGACAAGCAATTTAAAAAAATTGATAATAAACAAGTTAAGGGATTATATAAACTTACCCTGGGCATGATTAAAAACTTAGTAGATTGATCTTTGAAATTTTTTTCTTTGTTTTTGTGAGAACCCCGGCAGTTTTGGTGAGTGTGTGAGTGTTTTTTTTTATATTGGGTTAAAATCTTGTTTGGCAAGTTTTATCTATGATAACCGCTTAAAAGTGCGGCGCACTTCCCAGAAGTGCGGCGTACTTTTAACTTTTTTTAACTTATATTGCACACTACATAATTTAACATAAATTCAATCCATCATATATTTGATAATAATTATTTCATTATCTGATTAATATCCGTACATCAAATGTAGTCCATTATGGATTTATACAAATGATTTTATTTTTTAAAATATAATATAAAAAGTAAAATGGGAGTATATAGCTACTCCTTATTCCAACTTTTTCCATTTCTTCATTCCATAAACCAGTTAGGTGACATGATGTCACTCAATATATGATACTTTGACAACTTCCTGTCCGTTTTCTTTGTTGTAAATCCTTGCAAATAAACATTTCCATACAGATCAGTTAGCCTTATCTCAGTTCGCCATTGCCCTGTCACTTCGTCTATCTTTAGGTATACGGCCCCTTATAATCAGCTTTCCAGTTGACCTTGCTTAATGGTACAATGGTAACGAGCCAGAAACTAACCGCCTTCTTTCTTTCCAAACGTTAATTTTCCAAGACATGGTTAGGTTCTACGGTTTGTATAGCTAACGATCGCTCATCTGTATCGTTACAGTTCAAGTACGGTGCAGGTTTTGGTCCATATATCAGTGCTCCAAACTTATTCCTCTTTAATCTATAATAAGTCCTCGTCTTCACTATCCACTTTCTTCTGCATTTCTCATAAAATCTGATCTTGCAGCACGGAAGGTTTGGTGACAAAACCTATCAAAGGTTGAGAAAAATCTCTTCGGAGTATTTATTATATCACCAATCGTACGCAGGAATCCTCGACCAACAACTATTGGTGAATCACGGTCAATCGGAATATCCAGGATTAGAAACTTAGCAATTAAGGTAGTGACCCCTACTTGACAGAGAACATTTGTGGGTATCCCCATAGCTTCTGCTTGAGTGTGATTTATCATCGTGATTCCTCTATCCACCTTCTTCATAGCTTCTCTCTCTAACTATTTATAGATTCGGTAAGGCATAGTATTTATATCCGACCCAGTATCTGCTAACGTATTTTCGTTAACATGTCCCTCCAGTCTTATGGGAAATATGAATGCTTCAGGATCGTCTTTTTCTTTTAATGCCTCTCCCTTAATCCTTTTTACAGCTTTGTCGTCTTCTTTTACAATCTTTCCATCTAACTCCACCCTTTCTTTCTAAACTTTATCGAGAATTTTCTTGTATTTATCATGATAAGCCATTGTCTCGATTGTAGGCCTTTCCTCCTCTAATAAGGCAAACTTGCAGCTCATTCTGATCGCTATTGCTTCTTTAGCTGCTTCTTCTTGAGTTAAATGACATCCAGCTGATGAAGATGTTCATATATCTTGATAGAAAAAGTTAAGGTTTTCCATTGCCCGCTTCTTATTACGGCTACTCTTCCCCATTTTGCATACAAATGGCGAAAGTCCTTCTTCACCTAACAGTGGTATATCATCTATGTTAAAATCAAGCAAATGGTCCCAATCATCATTGCTATTTCCTTCTCCCTTGGTTTCTTCTAAGAATATATCAATATCAGGGTATATTGTGATAGTTCCAACCCCGAAATCAGTAATTGCTTTGGTGATGCATAAGAATGATCTACCGAAAATTACCCCAGGTTCAACATCATCTTCTTTTGGGTTGATAATGAATTTCACAAAGTAAATTTCTCCTCTTAGTGCAACAATGAGTTCTTTCTTAACCACTTTGTTTCCTCTTTTAACTTCATGTTCCAAGCATAACTTTACTGCATACTCATTTGAGATCATGTTCTCCTCTACTCCAAGATTAATCTCACCATCATAAGCTTCCAGGCCATTGATAAAACAAGGAGCCACGAATCTATTGCTAACTTCTTCGGTATCCATCTGGTAAAAAAAACCTTGCCTTTTGTTTCCTTATTTTCCCACTGTTAGCAGTGTCTTGAAATTCCGGAGAATTCCAGTCTCCAGATCCATCAACTTTATCACTCGAAATTACAACGACGTCTTCTCCTAAGCAAATTTTTCCAAGACTCGAATTTAGATCCATTACTCTTATAAAATAAGACAACATTAAAACACACATTAGTGGGTTAGTTAAAACAAATAACAATACCTTTTTACATTTACATATAATCAATAAACAGATAGCATTTTTAAGTTTAAGCAATTCTCGTTCAAAAACGAAGAAACATGCGTTTTGTTTTGTTTCAGCCCAGAAAGTGCGACGCACTTCATATGAAGTGCGGCGTACTTTTTGAGATATTAGTCTTTTAAAATTTTCAATTTTAGTGCTTTCATGTTTATTATTTTTATTATGTCTTAAATATTTAAATGGTCAAACTACAGTTTATGGGTTTAAGGTTTTTGGTTTTGAATTTCTTTTTTTTAAACTTGTTCTGTTTTGTAAAAGGGACAAGAAGTGTGGCGTACTTACTAAAAGTACGGCGTACTTTTGAGTTTTTGCAGAAAAACCGGCGCACAATGGTTATGTGCGGTGTTTTCTCATTTTAATGTACGAATTATGATAATACAAGATTTTGACTATTATGAACACAAGGAATAAATTCCACATTTTCAAATGGTCAATTTACAGTTTATGGGTTTGGGGTTTTTGGTTTTGATGTTCTTTTCCTTTGAAAAACTGGTTCTGTTTGTAAAAGGGACAAAAAGTTGCGGAGTACTTGTTAAAAGTACAGCGTACTTCTGTAATTTGCAGAAAAACCGGCGCACTATGTATGTGCGGCGCACTTTCTATAAAAAAATGGGCTCGTTTGCCAGAAAACTGTACGGCGATTTTGAAAATTTTAGTTTGTAATATAATAAAGACTAGTTCAAGAATGAAATCAATCCCCGGCAGCGGCGCCAAAAACTTTGATGTGTTATAAAAGCTTTAAATTTATAATTCTAGTTTTATCCAATTTCCAACTAACACACACGGGTAAAGTATAAACCTCGTTTTTGTATAGGTTTAGTGGTAAGACCAGGTCTTCCACGTGATTGGTTAATTCTGAGAATGGGTCGATTATATATGAAAAGGTATATCTTTAGACTGTCACGATTCAAGATATATAAAATGATGCTTGTTTTAGGGAAGTAGAAACAAATATGGATAAAACTTGGATGGGTAATGGTTCAAGAATTAAAGTTTAATCGATGAATGAAACGGTTAGTTTACCGAAATGATCGTATTTTTATTAATAATCAAAGATCTTTAGGCCCTTCACTTTTGATTACATAAATGCTTTGAGTCAAGTCAGTTGGAAAAGTAGAGATATGTACTTTCTTAACCAAGTTTCGTTAGACATGAGATAAGCGTTAAACCTTTTTTTCTCGGTTAATGTATCATTTATTAGCCAATCTTCACAGGCTAATATTAGTGTCAAAGACAAACAACTTGGAAATCAAACATATAACCGGAGTCTTTCGACCTATATCCGGACTAGTATGATGATCAAATGATGATTAAGAGATCCGAGTATAAAAACATCAAGTTCATATTAATAATTTCCAAAATTCATTGGTTTATCCAAGTTAGATCCATAATTCCCTCATGATCCCCAAACAAACATGTTAAACTACTTCATATTCATAGATTCAAAGCAATAATAAGCATGGTTAATTCAAAAAACAAAAACATTCAAGAGATGAAACATGTTTATACCGATTCTTTAACACCCCCAAATTTACAACGCAGTGGAATACAACATTGGGGTGCTACTTCATAATACAAGCTCACGAGTCACGGTAAACGACTATAAAAGAAACGTTTACTAATTAAGATTACATTTGATTTTTTGATTTTTAAAAAAGATCAGCGTTACAAGGTCCCAATAGCTTTTAGAAAACTTATTTCCAAATAAGTCACAATATGACAATTTTCCTTTAAAGACATTTTATCGAATGTACAAAGTCCCCAAGTCTACGTCCTTCGATATCCACATTCCATCCCATCCAAGTAAGCAAGCATATACCTGAGATAAACATGCTAAAACATCAACAAAAAAGTTTAGTGAATCCATAGAGTTTATAAACAATCACTTTGAACACAAGCGTAGCAAAACATTTAGTTCATAGAACATTCACAATGATGCCAGAGCCACAAACCGAACCTTAACCATGTGCCCAACCCGGAGTGATAGTGTTACACACTCCCAATACTAAATACAACATTTCTCCATATGCCCTCGCGAGGAACACACGCCAGACAGGTCGTTAGGCCAAAATAGATCTATTATTATTGCATCAGCGTTTACCAGTTATCGGTAATTAACAGTCCATGAAGGAAGGGCCACAACATACCACTCATAGCAACGTTTACATAATAAAATCACCTGTGTTCGATTTTCTAAAACAAGCATGTATCTCCCTCGCGGATTTTTAAAACATAAAAAAAAGAATTAAATGCGAGGCTATGAACTCACCGAGAAGTGATGAAGACCAGAAGTAAAATGGATATTCGGACGAGTGGGAAGCGTCTAAGCACAACCTAAAAGATGTGACGCGGCTTAGAATGAGAAAGAAGATCGATACATAAAAGTAAATCAAATGATCACGAGATATGTTTCCAAGATATGCGTGGCATTGCACTAAGACTTACCCAAAGTATTTGTACTCTAAAATTGATGTTCATCCTGGTATTATAGGTAATAAAACACCTACTAAGTTTCATCCATCAATTCTTATTTTACCTATGTGTATCTACACATTTTAGATTTCAATTCAAGACGTAAAACTCCGATTCTGAATTTAACCCATCTTCATGTAACCATAACTCCTAGTCTATTAAATATCTAAGGATGAGGATTTCATTCCTGGAAAGACCTTTGTGTCTATTTTTTAGAAAATTAAGCCTCACCATCTAATTATTTGCTAAGCCATGGGAAATCACTTTTTACCATTAACAATCCAAACCAGAATATTTTTTGAATTTTAACCACTTACGGAATCGGTCATAAATCCTAATCTATAATAGCTTTGAAGTTGAATCCAAAGTGAGGTATTAGCCTAAGATGTCTATTACTGAGTCATGTTTTAAAACCCAACACTTTAGTGCAAAAATCTGGAGTTGAACTCCTTTTTTTAAACAGTAGTTCAGAACTGATCAATTTTAGAAAACGGCCATAACTCGCTCATCCGGAAGAGTTATCGTATTATCCAAAGAACTACATGATCCTCATATGTTTTACCCTTAACCTATGTAAAAACCCAGTAGTCTCTAGTTCAAATATTATTAGTTACAAGACCTACAATCTGTATTACAATTTCTGGGTAGACACTAAATATGTTTTCACGGTTTTGGTCGTATCTCGACCATTCAGAAGAGTTGGTGTTCCCTCCAACTCGCCACTAGTACCTGAGACATTTTACTAACCATTTATAAAAAGTTTCAGTAGGCTCTAAGCCAAAAATATACCATTCAAACAGAAACTATCTGCAAGCCAACTATTTTGACCAGTTTCCGTAAAACGGCCATAAATCCCTCATCTGGAATCGATACAAAACCATCAAATTCGCCACATGAAGCTTATAACTATATCTATCTAACCATTTAACTTAATCATAGGCTCCAGGCCAAAAATAATTCGTAACATGACCAACAACCTACTGATCTAAAACAGTCCATAATAATCACTTCAAAACTCGTTATTTCACCAATTCTTACACTAATTATACCTATGAAATGCCATATCAATCTATCAAACATATCCCACACATCAAAAACATGATGTTTGTGAATAAACCAAGATCAAACAAATCAAGAACATGCATACTTATAAAATATGAAATCAAACACATGCATACAAATAGGACTCAACAATTAAAAAGAGGGATTTAGGGACAACTTACAATATAATAATTTGAAGCAAAAGATTAGACAAGAACTCTAAGTGGATGTGTTCTTGTTGCCGAAACCAAAGACCCAAAATAAATCCAAAACCTTGAGTTTGTTATTCTAATCTCGGTAAAAACACTTACAATTAAACCCTTCCAACACCAATTGTATTTAATTTGATCAAAACCCTTAAAAATCAAAATATAAGAAAATCAAGAAATTGAAAAATCTTGATGTATGGTGAATTTTAATGGAAAAGAATGATGGGGCTTTATATAGGAATGATATTAGAGTAGATTGGAAGTGATTTGGTGAATTTTTGATGGTGATTGATGGTGGTGTTGTTACCGTTCGACGTCCACAAGGAGGGAATGAGAGAAACCAGGCAAAAATTTTGGTAAGTATTTTCTATGTGTACGTTTTGTGGGTTCGGTTATAAGGAATAAGGAGAAAAAAGAATTGGGCCAAATTTACTTAATGGATATGGATTAGGAAAGTTGGACTAAAACAAAAATATATGTGGAGGTTTGTTTGGGCTACCGAATATAAGAAAGAAAAAAAAAGGGTGGGCTTTGCCTAATTTTTGTTAAATATTTTACATCTTTTAAAATCAGGCCCAATTACTTAGCTAGTGTGTTACAAATATATAAAACACAAATTTTGATGCAGTTTCGGCTAGAAACACGAGAAAGTCAAAAAAATAATAATAATAATTAAACTCTCATGGCTAAAATATGGAATTGTTGATTTCTTGATCGTTTAAACGGATAATTATCCAAGTCGTGACACACGAATAATCAAAATCGATGATTTTGATAAAAACTGACTAAAATTAATTAAAGAAAATTCCAAAAGTTTAGAAATTAAATAAAAGCTCGAATTAAATAATGACTTTAAATTTCGGGTTGTTAAACGTACTTTTTGAGATTTTAGTCTTTTAAAATTTTCAATTTTAGTGCTTTCATGTTTATTATTTTCATTATGTCTTAAATATTTATTACACATAGCAAATATCAAGTTTTTAAGCACATTTATCATCAAACAAAGTTCACTTGAAAATTTTTCAATGCGACGATCAATTCAAAATCACGGTGAATCACACCGATCAATATCTAAACACATATGTCCAACGGGTCCTCGTTAAAAGAGATCGCGTCATTATAAAAAATTTCTTGGAGTGCACATAAATCAATCGAAAATCGTTACAACATTATTCAAATATAAGGCGCTTTTCATTAAGCGTACTAAATCCACATATTGCATGCTCTTTAACTGTCAAGCCATGCAAATCGTTTAGCCTTGGGGGAAAAGGCATACCACGCCGACCTAATTTTTATTAAATTGTGCTTGCTAACAGTCTTGCCTATTTCATCAAAAGAGAACTCATCGTTGCGGAAATCATTCGGAGTATACATAACTCCATCGAAAGCACTACGACATTAATTGAAACAAGGTACTTATCATTAATCACAAATAATCGCATAACGGCATGCTTGCTAAATAGCCAAGCCATGCCAATCAATCAATTCAATAACGTTAATCTTGCTTGCCTTAAATAGTCCACGCAATGATTAACAACAATTTTCAATCCTTAATTCGGCTAGTTCCAACTAAGGAAAACTTATTAAAAAGTTTTAGGATGTTCACGGGCCTGATAGCCATGGATGCATATCCAGAAAGATTTTTATCATTATAGGGTGTTCACAAGCGGATCCATACCCAAAAAGAGATTTTTAACATCACGGGGTGCTCACTGCTTTTATAGCCTGGATTACATGCCCAAAGAGATTTTAGACATCACAGGGTGCTTACTGCGCTTATAGCATGGATACATACCCAATCAAATGTCAAGTTTGCTTATATTTATCAAACCCTGAGCATTCTTCACGGTGCCCCAGGCCGATCTTTCACCTGCCCGGCTGCCATCCGTGAATTATTCAAGCTTGCACACCAATTGCGACCGCTTCCTACCCGATCCGTCTCGTATCTTTAGGGTTGTTATACTTATCCCGTGTCTTTCAACAGGGGGGGCTAAAAATCCAGGTACGCGTTACCCACTAATCGGACGTCATTTCACAATGCCGCCTCGAGCTCGCAT
Organism: Tanacetum coccineum; assembly: GCA_026074375.1. Taxonomy (NCBI): domain Eukaryota; kingdom Viridiplantae; phylum Streptophyta; class Magnoliopsida; order Asterales; family Asteraceae; genus Tanacetum; species Tanacetum coccineum. The sequence continues at coordinate 57,499 of BQNB010016592.1, read as the reverse complement.
AATGTACGACCACTCGACGAAATCACATATCAGATAAACACATAACAAGCAGAAAGTTTGCACATAAATTTTAAACTATGGCTATCCGCCATTGACCATCGACGATCAAAGGGGATTGAGTCAAGTACAAGTATTCCTCAACTGAATAAACGGAGACGGCAAACGGGATTGTCTTTTATCTACCTCCACGAAGTCAGCAAACTCCAACTGTCCATCGCGTACCGTTTTATTCCCTACGGAAAATATTGACGGACGAAATCACTATGATCTAGTAGGATCCGACCATTGTGCTGAAAGCTCTCCTTTTGAGCCATCATTGTGTGACTTTACATTGGTATCCGAGTCACCACTCTACGTTTTTATCCGAGTTCACAAGGCAGAACAGGAACAAATCAAACACCTCGAACTCACAACTCGAGCTTGTGTAGGATTCATCCGTAACATTAGATGACTGAACACATACGTTTCGAGGGTAGAAGTCTTATTCACGATTACGGTTTTATTCAACAAGGATGATTCACGGTTTGACGTAGAGGAAACTTCCTCTACGGACGTCATTCGACATATCGGAAAAATGAAAGAAAGACAATGTAAGATACATTTGATGTGGGAGAAGTCTTTTTCACGGTTATTGATTGGTAAACCTAGAGTGATTTTTGTTTTGTCGTAGGATGATTTCCTTCACAATTATCGATCGTTGTAACAAGAGAAAGTACAGTAATACGCATTTGATATAAGAGAAGTCTTTTTCATTAGCCTCGGAGTTACTCGAACTCGGCTTTCATCTACTTTGGCAGTCTTTTGATCTCGTTAAGATTCCTTCTCAGTGTCGGTATCAGGTTTCTTGGTATTTCATCACCAACATTGTGATTTAGATTGGATTTCACACGTTACACGTGACACACAGAAATATTTTCTAGAATTATTCAGTCAAGGTGACTTTCTAAGTCAACACCATCCGAAAGAAAAGATTTTAAGGAACACAAGAAAATTCGGACTTGTTCTTACGAAATTGAATCGAATAGGATTACTTGCATAAGGATCTACCATTTGGAAGTGTTCTCACCCAAACATTTATCCAAAACCACTAGTTTAAAGGCGACGATTAATTCGACATAGCGTGGCTCTTCCCGAATTATGCATAGTTAGCTAGGCTATGCATAATTGAGGACCAAGCGACGATACATCCGACATAGCGTGGCTCTTCCCGAATTATGCATAGTTAGCTAGGCTATGCATAATTGAGGACCAAGCGACGATACATCCGTCCTCGTCAAAAAGAAAACTTTTTGATTATTACACACCATATATGATGATCAAAGTTTTTGACCTATCCTTGAAAATAAGTAAATCATTTGACATAGAAATGGGAAATTATTTTTACCTCCATTTCGAGAAACACATCAACTATTGTTCATTCATTTTTGGGAAACACATTTTTTACCTTGTCTTCTTGTGAAAATCGATGCAATTTGGTATTTAGTTTGATAAAACATTTCATAAATTATTGTATATTTTTTGAATCAATTGTTCATAAAATGACATTAAGGTGGTTTGGGATCAAGGATCATAATAAGTACAAGAAGTAGTAAGTCAATAATCAATGCAATCGAATGAAATAAACGGGCGATATATTCGCTAACTGAAATTTTCCACACTAGAAGTCAAGATACTCCTAGGATACGACAAGTGTCTCGAGGTAACCACAACCTCTACATATATATCATGAAATGAACAACGAGCATCATCACAAGTGCTGAAGTAATAACGATCATAATCTCTATACATCCAATATCCAGAAGGTTATCTCCATTGTTTCGCATTACAAGTACATTCCACCAAACATGGTTTCGAATAACAAGAAAAGAAAAAGGCTACGGTGTTTATGTAGAGGACAAAAATACAGCCGACAGTATAACTTTACTAACTGGCACTAGCAGTTTAGTAATCTATACAAAAATGGTCCTATACAACGGACAAGATCATAAGTGAACAAACGAGTGGACTACTAAGGTCCTGGTAAAAATGAAGATCTCATCTCTAAAGCAGTGAGGCGTCTATCCAACGTGCTCGACCACGACCTATAGTAGTGTCGTGTAATTAGAGAAGTAATAACGTATGATCGAACGATACATACCTCGTAACATTAGATATATATCTTATATATATCCTTAATAAAAATAATACAAGTATGCATGCGATGAGAAATCCACTTGCGCGTTCTAATTAATATCACTTAACATATTGTAAAAGCGTCCATTTTTACGTAAACAGATTACGTTACATCATTGAAGACTTTCTATTTTTGGCAAGTATCTATTTTTAGAAAGTTGTTGTTTTGGAAAGTTACCATTTCGGAAAAGTTACTATTTTTAGTAAGCACGGTTATCGGATTATCATCATCGATAAAATTATTAGATTTAAAATCTCGACAATTGTGTCACATTTTATTGTCATCCATTTCTCATATACCATATATGTATATAGTAAAAATAATAAGAGTGTATTACTTTTATAATTATCCAGCAGTTCTCAAATTAGTCCAATTGACTTTTAAGGGTCAACGTTTGACGTTTTATAAATATGTATGTTTTTCTCAAAACTGGCCCGTTCAAATCGACCCGTTATATCACATTTTCGGAACTCGGAGTCTACAGAGATTTTACGTAAAATATTATTTCGGACAATTTTTTTTCTTTTTTAGTTTTAGCCGAGAGTTGAATCTCGACAGAAAATGACCAAAATGCCCTTACAAAATCCTGCTGAAACTTATTTTAGTTTTAAGAAAGTGTCGAAATTTGACTTTTATTTTTGACCCGCTATCATGTGATTTAAAAATAAACTAGCCTCGAGGCAAAATGAAATGACATTCCAAACAACTTTTGTGTTTCACCGGAAGGCTAAAACTGACCCGAAAGTGCTCAAATCGCTCTTTAAAAATTCTGTCAGCTTTTTAATTAATTATTTCAAGTACTGAAATTTCCACTTAAAGTGTATATCCCGATTTTGCTCTAATTTCTTCATTATAAGGAGTTACGAGCTCCGTTTTATATCAAAACATCCGTAAAAATAAATTGGATCATATTTTGAAATCAAAAATCAATTTTTACGAAATTTTGGACCTCGAAATACGTGTCCAATTTTCTCCTCAAAACCGCGTATTACAAAACGCACTAAAAGTCTATTTTCGTCCCAAAAATCAACTCACAACAAGTTTAAACTGACCTATACACAATATTCAAATCGTTCGGTTTTCCAACAACGCTTTCAAACAAATCTACACAAGTTCTCAACGAATTTCATCACAAGCATTTATCAATAACGAATTAAATCGCGAAAACAAAGATTATACTAGTAATTGAAATTACTCACAATGTTATACCGAGCAAGATCAGAGAAGAAATAGTTTCGCCTCGTTCCTTTGTTCCTTAGCTCTTTAGTTCCTTAGTCGCGGCTCAATCCACAAGAACCAAACCGAACAAAAATTCTAACCAAGCCTCTAATCTCCATCATATCGTAATGTGTGTGTGTTATATATATATATATATATATATATATATATATATAATATATATTTATATATATGCTTATATATATATCAGGACATTATATTATACATGTGGAAATTTGAACTATTATTGCCCTCTTCATATAATGTCACGTCATCTTGGTTGCCATGTCATTAATTTTTTATTTTTTTTACATAATTTTTAAGTTATCTTTTATTTTTAAATAATTTTGGAGAATAATGTTTAATATTTTCGGTTTGAATGTTTAATATTTTGGGTTTTATATTTGTAAAAATTAATTATGTGAAAACATGTCTATTGTTAGATTTGAACCCAAGCCATTAGTTTCATTATCAATCATTGTTACCACTGTGCCACTATCTAGTTTTTGTTATTCTTTGAAAAACAAAATTAATAAAGATAAAATGTAACCTACACAGCCTATGAAAAAAGCCACGTATTACATATCTGATAAACCTAAAGGGCACGTTTGGTAGAGAGAATTTCAGAGATTAGAAATGAAGTAGAGAATAGAATTCAGAGAAATGGAATTGAATGAGAAATGTATTGAATTCCATTGTTTGGTAACACAAGAGAATTGAAATAAAAAATAATCACGAAATATTTTTCTTCTTTTAAAAAACTAAAAATAAAGAACGATTATAATACAATAATTTCACCATCATTTTTTTCGAGTCAGGTTACTCGGGTCGGGTTTAAGGCTAATTAGCGGACGACCCACTACTGGCTTATTCGGGTCCGGTACACGGTTCAAAAAATTTATGCGGCGTGAATGAGTAACACGAATGCTAGGATAGCGGTCGGGTATGGGTTGAAAAAGTTTTGCTAACTTCGGGTCGAATCGACGAGAAACCAAAGATTTGTTAATTTTTTTAATATATAATTTTCTATTTAAAGAGTAAAAAAAATAGCATTTTTTTTTTATTACATTTTACACATATTCGGGTTGACCCGAACCCGATGGACCCGAATAGTTGAATTAATAACGCACCTGATTTGAACGAACCGAGTTACCAAAATTAAAAATAGGGCGGGTTCGAAGTATGAATTTGTAGTTTTGACCCGAATTTGAACACGACTGTGATTATAAAAAATAGAAAAATAAAATGCAAAAACAAAATTAAAAAATAAAAACCCATTTCTCCAAATTTCTATCAAAATTAAGGAAATAAGGTGGACAAAAGTACTACTTATTTTCTCCATTTCCACACTTAATTCGCCTTCAATTCTCCACTTTTTTATATTAATAAAGATAAAAAGTAACCTACACCGCCTATGAAAAAAAGCCACGTATTACATATCTGATAAACCTAAACAATCTAATTGACAACCAGCTTCAATTCTACAATCAAAGTTAGGGTTTATGCATGTTTTTCGTTCCTGGATTCATGGCAACGACTTCTGATCAAACACCACAACAAGATTAAGATTTAGATTAGGGTTTTTGATGAGAATATTGATACAGTAATCTTTAACCAGGTTTGTTAATTTTTGATTTCTATTTTCATAAAGAATTAATCTTTGTTTTAATTGATTAATAATATCCTTATTTCCAATCCAAATGTTGAACTTTTAATCGATATGTTATTTATGAAAAAAAAAACACTTTTGAAGAGGCAGTCATAATTTATGATTTTCTAGTGACTTTCAGGTATGGTGGATTCATTAGTGTCATGTACAGATTCATGTGTGTGTATAATTTTTGAACTTTAAGTTAGTTTGGATGTTTAGTAGGAAACTCAAATAAAATTAGGCATCCGGATTCATGAATAGATTAATTTCTTATGAAAGTCAATGAATAGTCTATGAAGGAAGGCGGAGAATTAAGGCAGCTATAGCAAAGAGCATGTAGAAGGCATATAAAGCTCACACAGATGCTCAATGGACACGTACCTAATTTACTGGTTTATTATCTCAGCTTCAGTACTAAATAATTATGTTTCTTGCACTAGGGACATTTTATGTAATCACTTTTAGAACTTGATAAATAATTAATCGTAGCATCCTTACCGTATTTAGTTAATGTGCTCTTAAGATAATTGTGTCGCAATCCATTGTACATTAGTCATGTGCAAATTCACGTGTTTGTATAATTTTTGAACTTTAAGTTATTTTGGATGTTCAGTAGGAAACTCAAATAAAATTAGGCATCCAAATTCATGAATAGATTAATTTCTTATGAAAGTCATTGAATAGTCTATGAAGGAAGGCGGGGAATTAAGGTAGCTATAGCAAAGAGCATGTAGAAGGCATATAAAGCTCACATAGATGCTCAATGGACACGTACCCAATTTACTAGTTTTTTTATCTCAGCTTCAGTACTAAATAATTAAGTTTCTTGCACTAGGGACGTTTTATGTAATCACTTTTAGAACTTGATAAATAATTAATCGTAGCATCCTTACCGTATTCAGTTAATGTGCTCTTAAGATAATTGTGTCACAATCCATTGCACATTATAAGGTGGTTGTGCATTAACCTGTGCGTGTGTGTACTATAGTATAAGAGTTAGCCTTTCATATGTATTTTGCTCAACAACTCTTCTATATTGCTTTTTATAAGTTTTAAACTGACACTATGCTTAACTTTCTCACTCAAATCATATTCTAGCAAAGTTGTTGCAGACGATAAGCCTATGTACCAGAGTGCTAGGAGTTTCCATTGGACGGATGTTAGAGGCCAGGTACTCTGCGAGATTCGTGATTTTAGCCCAGGTATGGTTTGTCTTTAAAGGTATGGCATAATACATAACAATTAGATGATTGAACTAGCTAGCTAGGTGTGTAGAAATGAGTTGGTTTATGCATGTAGAAACTACTCCAACTCACATATTGAAAGGCCAAGAGAATCTGTTATCAATATATATGAGAATAAAATCCCACTAAAATTTGATGTATGCAGCGAATGAGGGTGCTATAGCTCCTCATTTTTCTTACTTATTTGTAATCAAACGAGTGGGTAACTTTCGATACTTTGTTATGACATGATATCTAAACCTATCACTAGCTGAGGTTAGTGTGTTCAGTGTCAGCCCGAAATTAGCATGATCCAAATGCTAGACTTATTTATATCCCCTTTTCTACAGTATTCATTATTCGGCTCATTCTTGACATTTGGTGCAATGGTCGGGCAATCAAGAAGGGACCTATTGCCCATTTTGTTTGTCGCAAAGGGGTATAAGTTCTATTAGAGTACTAGAGTATATCAAGCTGGGTGGGTCGAGTAATAACATATAACAAATCAGTCTAAGATAAAAACACATGAATAAAACACAAGCAGTCATCTAGCTAGAGCCTTCATAAATAAATCAGTCAAAATTGTTGTTTTAAGTAACAACTTTAAATCTTCTGATCAAAGCAGCCATATGTGTAATCTTAAATTTGTAACTGAAATGTAAATAGGCGTTGAGGTCAGATATCAAGTATTTTCTATTCAGGATGGCTAGCGAATTACCTTGCAGAGATATGTACACTAAAGTCTGATTCTTGTGCATCTTGTCTCATAATCAAATGAAATAAAAGAGGTCTATTCATTTTTAACCAATCAAGATATGTATGCACGGTACAAAAAGTATTCAAAAACCAATAATTATCAAAAAAATTTAAACAATAATCACAAGTCATACCCGCCATATATATATATATATATATATATATATATATAAAACTTTGATTGTAGCATTGAAGCTAGTTGTCAATTAGATTGTTTAGGTTTATCAGATATGTAATACGTAGCTTTTTTCATAGGCTGTGTAGGTTACTTTTTATCTTTATTAATTTTGTTTTTCAAAGAATAACAAAAACTAGATAGTGGCACAGTGGTAACAATGATTGATAATGAAACCAATGGCTTGGGTTCGAATCTAACAACAGACATGTTTTTACATAATTAATCTTTACAAAAATAAAACCCAAAATAATAAACATTAAAACCGAAAATATTAAACATTATTCTCCAAAATTATTTAAAAATAAAAGATAACTTAAAAATTATGTAAAAAAATAAAAAATTAGTGACATGACAACCAAGATGACGTGGCATTAAATAGTCAAATGGCTCCTGTATGCTGAAGTTTAAAGGCTTACATTTGGTTCAGCCGTCCAAGCCATGGGTCAAGGTAAAAAAATCTTAACGACTAATATTTTGACCCGTCAAAAATGACATGTTTAAACCTGAATCCGTTTTGACAATGATATCATGCTAGAATACCAACTTATCAATTGGATACCTTGAATACAATTTTTTTAATATAATTTGTAGTTTTTGATTCCCAGGGTGTCACTAAAACCAGTAGGTGATGAGGAAGTTGACAACAATCAGGATTGTTATGGTGTGATACCAAAGAATGTCTCTATCTACAAATCCCGAGCCTCTGCTCTTGAGCAGCATGCCGCATGAAACTGCAAGGTAATTACATTTTACTTTGAAGTTTACAAGTTTTCTATTTCATTTTTTAGATTCAACCAGATAGTTAAATATATAGGTACTCGCAACTCAAAACCACTTTACTGACATGCTATAATCGTCACATGTTAAATTAAGAAAATAAGAAATAAAAGTGACCCGCTATATAATTCAATTAGAGCACTGTTTTGTAATCATATTTTACCCATTAATTACGTAGTAGACAATAGCAAAAAGAGTTTATGTGGCTCTACATGACCTGTAAAAGTTTGACTCATAATAAAAACTACTCCTGTTAAATTGTAAGATTTTTTACGTGTTACAAAATCTCCTCAATTTGGCACCTCTGCCACTTGCATTATGTCGCTATTTTTCATGATAGGCATGAGAGAACTCGTTGATATGATTTACACGTCCAGTTTGTAGACAATATTAGTATTTATTAAACATTGTTTGCTTTATTGGTTCTGAAACATGTTTCTTTATTTTTTATGTTATTTAGTTATGCTAAAAGAAAGGGGATTAATGTCCTTGCTGAACTTGATGTTCCTAGACATGCTGAATCTTGGTAGGCCTTTATCATCTAATAAGGTTGTATGGTGAGTTAAATACATAATTCAACCAACTTGAAAATTGATAATATGGTTCCTTTTAGGGGAGCTGGTTATCTAGCATTATGGCCATCAAATAATTGTACACAACCACTTGATATCAGCAGGGATTTTACTTCCTTTTTTATAGATGGAGTTCTTTCAGGTGCGTTTGTCTCCTTAATACAAGCTATTTCTCTCATTTACTCTGAAAATGTTCTCTCACTAGGTAACTAACTGATGAGAAAGCGTTTTCTTCTATGGTGTTTATAATTCACGAGCTACAAAGTTATACGCTTCAAATGAGGGAAGCTTTATTTTATGAAGATCTACAAGGAGTTTTGGCTAAAGTACATAAAAAGATGAACGCCTCTTTTGTTTGGTTGATCCAACAAGTATTTTCACATACTCCAACTTTAATGGTGTATGTTATGATTCTTTTAGCAAATTATAATGTTTACGCCATGTCTACTAATGTGTCATTTGCTGTAGCACCTCCTACTGTCACCATGGAGTCTATTTTGTCTATTTACAACCAAAGACATACTAAGATAGATTCTTTATTAATTAAGATGTTTGAGGTGAATTCTGGTGGAAAAACCACTTCAGTTGGTGGTATTAATGGCGGTGGTGGTAAATCAAGGCCTGCTGCAAGCGGGATAGATGGGGGTGAGAGTTTTGATTGGAATCTTGCACATGTTGGAGCTTCAGTTTCGGGTCAGGAGACTAATGAAGGGGAATTTGGTAAATGGAAATCACTTGTGGAAGAAGCTGATAATATGTAAGATGTGATTAGATATGGCGTTCTTGATAGACAAACGATGCAAATATTTGTTTCACCGGTAACTGCGAAAGTTGTGGAAGGAGAGCTTGAGTCTAAATGTCATTTCAGAACTGAGCTTCTTTATAAAATGATTCTATCGGAAGAACCCAATAACCCTCTTCTACTTGCTAATTATGCTCAGTTCCTTTACATAGTCGCACAAGATTATGAAAGGTACAACTATTTAATCACTTATATTTAATTCCTTATCTGCATTTAGCTCCTCCATCTTTAAGTTATGTGATGAAAATTCATATTTATTTGGAAATCCATAATCTGCATTTCGTTAATTAGTCCATCTTTTAGTTAGGACCATGTTCTTTCTATGTTCACAGGAGACTATATTTGAACTTCACATTTTCACCTGTATATAGTGTATATATATACTTAATCAAAGACCCATATTTATCTTAATCTCTCAAAGAAAACATGACACACTTACTTATTTATGTAGTCAGCATCTACATGATACACCTATACCATGCAACCCCACTTCAGTGCAACCATGGGCCCAAGAGTTTGATGCATGGTTCAAAGAAGCACCAATTTATGGAAGGTATCAAGATGTAGATGACTATAATGAGAAGGCTCCACAAGAAACCGTGGCTTGGTGTTTGTTTCGGCTTATATGTGAGCTTATGAGCTTATTTGATTTTGGCTTATATAACATAAGCCCCAATTTTCTGTCTTATTTTAGGACTTATGGGCTTATATAAGTTTATCATATTGTAATAAGCTTATATAAGCCCACAAGTCTCAAAATAAGCCAGAAAATATAGCGAGTGTTCACGCTCAAAAATTAGACCAAGTATTGTATCTCATCGCGAGATATATAAATAAATATGTAAACCAATTTGTAATTAACCATGTAAATGCATTTGTAAACAAGCATGTTCTCACCCCAAAAATATATGTAAAACTAGTAAAAACAGGGGGGGGGCTATAAACTCACATTGATGTTGTAGCACGATTTGCAGAACTGTACATATTAATCACAACACAACGGAAACCAGGAATGGCTCGACCTAAGAAGTTGCGGTTTATATTTAAAAAAACGTTATATCCCCCCTACTCTAGAGTGATGCATTTGGGTTTCCCGGTGAATGGTTACATCAACGCGACACGTTGATAAATATTTAGATTTCCAAGTTGTATGAGTTTGGTGGTTGGTTAAATGATAAATTTTAAAAGGATACGCCAAAGTATGCTTATTTCATCCCCGTTATTATTCTTATGCAAAATGAACAAGTATATAATTTGTATCGTGAATTATATAATAAAGACAAACAATCCAAAGATTAATATGAAATGTATAATACTTTGCAAGTATTATATAAGAAGTGTGAGTAAATAATTAACCAATTAGTTTGACCCGTTTTCTGAAATCACCACTTAATTAAATAAAAAGTTCTTGCATAAACGTAATCGTACGTTTTAAGGTTACTAATTAAGTTAAACGATGTTTATAAAGCTTTTACAACAATTATTATGTTATCTTCTAGCTGACAATTATAAAATATAAAATAATATTTTATAAATTTATATTTCGTTTCCTCGACGGGTCGTGTCTAAAATAGTTGTCTCATTGTAAAAGTATAGTTTTCGTTCGTTGGTCGGGTTATTGTATAATACAAATTAATATATCTTTAAAATATAACTTAGTCCCTGTTATCGGTTTCTAAAATAATAGAAGCTTTAGTGAATCGTTACTAAATATAGAAATTTATATAAATTTCGCCATGACTTTTCCGTTTATAAAACGATCCCAAGTCGAAAGACTTTGTTGCAAATCAACCTTTCCAAATCAATTTAATAGAAAACATCCAAGTAAATTTCAAGTGTATTTATTTGTTATTGTCATTGTTTCCATATTATAAGTCCGTTACGGGTCTAATATAATATATCCGAAAATAATAACTAATCACATTATTTGACCAATTATCCACCATTATATCCGGTTTTAATATTTATAAAACCTTATGTTATATTTATTTGTCGTTTTGTATAAATCAAACACACCCTAAAGTTGTTTCTGCTCACCCAAACGCGCCCTTATGGTGAAACTGCTAACCCAAACGCCCCTATACGGTTTTCCTGCTAACCCAAACACCACTATACGGTTTTCTTGCTAACCCAAACACCCCTATACAGTTTTCCTGCTAACCCAAACACCCCTATACGGTTTTCCTGCTAATCCAAACACCCCTATAAGGTTTTCCTGCTAATCCAAACACAGTCTTACGGTTTTCTGCACACCCAAACGCACCCTTAGGTTTTTCTGCCCAAACCAAACACACCCTTTGTTGCAATCTGCTAAGCCAAACACACCCCTATTGTGTTAAACCCAGCTCCAAACACCCCTATATGTTTTTCTGCCAACCCAAACGCCCCTTTATACAAATCTGCCCAACCAAACACCCCTGAAGACCTATGAAAACCAAACGCAGCCTTGTCGGGGTTGATACAAACCAAACACACCCTAACTGATGCAAACCTCAACAAAACGCACCCTCGTTGGGGCTGAAAACACAAACCGGACGCACCCGCTATGGTGGTCGGTTAAACCACCGAAATAAAAACACCCTTGTGGTGTTTTTATCAAAACAAACGCACCCTTCTTGGTGCGGCACAGAAAACCACGCGCACCCCATGTGGGTAGCTGTGGTGTGGAGGTGGTGGTGTCGGTGAGGTGGCAGTGGTAGTGGAGTTGGTGGCGGTGACGAGGGGGTGGCGGTGATGACGATGATGTGGTGACGATGAGGATGGTGATGGTGTACCGAATCTATAGATCGGTGGTGGATGGAGGGGTGTAGTGGCATGGAGGCGACGACGGTGGCAGTGGCGGGCTGTGGTGGGGGTGGTGGCAGCGCGAGTGGGGGGGAGTGAGTGTGGGGATCAGATAGATCGGGTGATGGGAGTATTTTTGGATTCGGCCGGAAAAGTCACCGGAAAAGTTTTTCGGTGGCCGGAGGTGGTGGCCGGCGGCAGTGGGACTCGCCGGAAAATATGGGAGAGAGAGAGAGAGCTATATGTGGTGTGTGTGTGTGTGTGTTGTTATATGTTTTAAATGAAAAAAATATAAAACTTTTATATATATTAAAAGTTTTAAGAAAAGTGACAAGTATTAATAAGTTTAGGGTGAAATTTATAAATATTTCACAGGGACCAAAAGTGTAACTTTTGAGTATTATTTTGTAAAATAGTCGCTCGGGACTCGTTTGAGCGACTTAATGGGTGATTCGAGTCACGAAACTTGCGCCATTGTTTTCCAAATCATTTTTCTGATAAAAATGAGTATTCACTCGACTAATTTTCGTAAACGTTTTATAAAATTTATTTAAAACGTTTATTATTTATTTTGTATATTACTGATAAACTTTGTCCGGAAAATAAAAATGAATTTTAACCCGAATATTCGCGTTTTTCAACAAACGCTTTTAATTAAAATGCTAAGTAATTTATTAAATATTTCTATTTAATAAACGGTGATAATTAAATATAATTTAATTATTTTCAGCGTCGGAACACATTGGTTTCATTTTTAAAACTTTGCGAGGCTGTTTTAGCCCTTTTCTGCTCGTTTTCAAGTCTCGGATAATTTTAAAAAGTTGTTTGAAATATCGTTTTACATCAAATTGCTTTAGAGTCCGAGTTGTGAAAACGTGATTTAGTGGTTCGTTTTGATACGTCAGCTTAGAAATAACATATATCTTTTTCGTTTTCAAGTCGAGTAAGTTAAAAATAACTTTGCACATGAGAGATGTAATAATAAATATGATTTATTATTTAAAATATGTTCCGAAAATTTTACCGGTTACGCGGTAATCGCTTTTATGTGACAATAAAAGCCCAAAAGTAAAAAAGTCAAGTCAGACCCAAAAAATCAAAGGGTAAAATAGTCATTTAAAATTTCGAAAATTGACGGATGTTACAGTACCTACCCCTTAAAGAAATCTCGTGCCGAGATTAAATTTGTGTTAACCGATTGTGTGACTAGGTTCGACCAGGATGTTTAATCCATCCAAATAGGTATCTCGAAATCCTTACAGGTCCTATGACTGATATAAACACGTTATAAGGAGAGTCTCTTATTAGCGAAAGCGTCGAAGGGAAATGTGTAGTCGCATGAGTATGTCTGTATAAAGTTTTAAATGTTTTAGGACGGAGTCTCATTTCTGATATTTGTAATGCTCGATGATTAGTAACGGACGAGGCTAATTGAAGTAAGTATCCAACTTACTTAGGCAGTATTAGGATGTATCGCGGCCTAAGTCATCGTACTAGTGGTCCGAAATGAATAGTCCGACTATCTATTTCGTCGATAGGTGTTTATCTAGTTTAAGGGGGGTTGCATTACCTATTGGATAAACTTGTACAAGCTGGGACCGCTCCAGGACCCAACAACAGCAACCATAACGATAATAACTATAACAAATAGTGATCGGATGCAGAGAGTGAGGACATTTCGAGAAACAAGATCCCCAGAATAAAGTTCAACAAATGGGAGGAGCTCGCGGAAGAGCTTGTAACATTCCGTATTTTCAGGTCATTTACGACGTCATCTATTTTACTAATTATTTTTTTCTCGTACGCGTTTACTTTTAATTTTAATAGTTAAGTTAAATCGCGTAAGCTATAAATTATCAATTAGCGTAAACGGACACCAAACCAATTAAAGTTTACGTCAAGCAATCATTATATTATTATTAATAAAGTAATAATTTACTTATTATGTTTTAATTTTATCGGTTACGTATATTGGTTACGTTTCGCGATAAAATACGTTTAGGCATACCCAGAACCACCAAAAACATTTTTACGCTTCAACAAATACCCAGGTTTATACCCAATACCCAAAGTTTATAAAACTATATCCATATGTAAATATATATATATACATATATATATACACGTCCCATATATATAAATATAATAACCAAGACATACACAACTTGCAAGTATACACTTTAATTACTCATA
>BQNB010016592.1:3558-40826 GCA_026074375.1 Tanacetum coccineum | reverse complement strand
GCTTATTTATAAGCTAGTAGACAGAACCTTATGGACTATTAGCTTAAATTTCTAGAAAGCTTATCTTACACTCTATCTAAAACAGTAATTGAAAAGGAATTTGAAAATCAAATAAGCTATGAAAAAGCTACTTTTAACTGTTTAACTAAGTTTTTGATTTTTATGAAAAGTCAAAATAAGTGTAAGCCTAACCCTAGAAGCTAAAAACACCTTACAATTAATCCTAACAAACAAGTTTAAGTAGAAATTAAGCTAAAACAACAAGCAATAAGCAGAAAATCTCAATTGAGCATTTTGGTGCAAAACTGTTTACAAAACAGACAACTAAGCAACTTTAAGCTTATTTTTAAACAAGCTAAAGGATCCTTATGGTGAAATGACTTATACCATTTAAAAACTTGACCTACAAACTACTCAAAACATCACTTAAAAATTAGTTTGAAAATCAAATGCTCAAAGAAAATACTAAATGAAAAAGGTGTTGCAGACAGAATACTATTTTTTGGTTTTTTCAAAATCTAATGAAAATGACAAAGGACAATATTGCAGACTTAAAACAGATGATCAAATAAGCTAATTAACTTGAAATAAGACCTAACCTATCTAATGAGTCCTTTAATCTATTTGTATACTAAATTTTAGAAGCTAATTTAAACTCTTAACTATCCTAATTTTTAAGCTAGAAAAAGGAATTTAGGCTGTTTTGACTGCTGATGCAGTTGACACAAAGAAAATGACCAAAGCTCAATTTAACAAATGCAGACCTATAACTCTTGTTTCTACAACTTCTATCAACCAAATTAAGAGCAATATGAGTAACAAATTTAGCTAAAACAAGCTTGAGCTTAAAATGCATATAAAACTGAATTATTGCTAACAGATTTAAACAACTACACACTAACTTGATTAAAACTTGATTATACCTAACAAAGTCCTTTAATCCTTGCCTTAGGAACTTAAATTTAAAGATTAATTTCAGTTTAAAGAACCAAGAGGACCTTGGCAGTACTAACTCAAGTTAGTACTGCCTTGACCCAAACACCCCTTTAAACTGCTTAATTCCATATTAAGTTAATAAGACTTAGATTTAAGGCTTGAAAATGAGATACCAGATAGTGACAAGCTATAAACAGACTTAATGAACAATATTAAACAAGCAAATAAGCCAGAACAATAAGCTAACTAACTATGCTACTATTTTTGATTTTTTTTCACTGTTTTATAATAATAACAAGCAAACTAAGATTTAATCTAACTAGTAACTATAACAAGTATTAAACTACTAGAATAAGCAACTTAAAGCTAATCTAAACAGGAATAAGCAAGCAATAAGCAGTATTAAGCTAATTTGCAGAATTAAAGCTAGAAAAGGAAAATTAGAACTTACAAGAGCCTTAGCACAAACAAGGCTCATTAAATTGCTCGAGGAGCTACTCAACAAGCTCCAGCTTATCTAAGATAAGCTGGTAGGGTCTTGGAAGCCCTTCCACAACTGGCTTCCCTTCCAAAAATAAGCTGAGGTTAATTTGGAGAGGAATTAAGCATTAACAAAGCTCAGTTAAGCTTTTAAAAGCTTAACTGAGTATAACAAGCTAGAGTAGTAAGAGTAGCTTAAAAGGAACTTATGAGGAGCTTATGATGTATTTAAACAGAATTGCATTAAGAAAGAGCTTGAATTAAAACATGAAATTAAATGAAACTGAGTTTTATTGAAAATTTTAAGAATTACAATACGTGAAAAGGTAAATTACATGAAATTAAACTTTAAGCTGGAAAATTAAACTATAAGCTACCCTACTCCTACTCCTAAGCTAGGTGCCTATTACAATGAAAGTCCTAATCTATTTATAGATGAGCCAAGGGCTTGGGTGTGCTTGTTGTGTGAGGAGAAACCTTCAGAGCAAATCTTGGCCTTCCATCTCTTAACCGCCACAAATCCAAATCAATCTGAGCCCTTCATTCTTCAAAACTGTCATATCACCAATCATTGTTCCCACACGGATTGCCAGCGTGGCATTCCTTGGTGTCAGAACTTGTCAGGGCGTTTCTTCTAGAAGCGTATGAGAGTGTGGGCTTGATATGGGATTTGGGTAAATTGATTTTACCTGTGTGTGTGTGTGTGTAAGTGAGGGAGGGAAAACAGGTAAAAAGATGTACAGTGTTGTGCATTGACTAGTTTGACCCGTTATATGTGTTGACTTGATTTTTATAAAATTGGGTTTGGACCGGATTTTATATAAAGGGTATTGGGCTTGGTTGTTTGGGCTAAGGGATAATATGAAAAGGGTTTTGGGTTATTGGATATAATAAGGCTTTTAGGCTTATATAAAAGAGTAATGGGCTTAAAAGGTATTCATAACTTAGGACTTGGGCTGACCCGACCCACTTAAGTAGGCCCGGGTTGGTCCGTGAAATATGGGTACGCCTTTGGCCTCGATTTTTTGTCCGCTTTCCATTCTCGTGCTCGTTAGTGTCCGTTTTGTCTTTCCTTTTGTCCATTTCTTTAATATCCGTACCTGCACATACACAAACACAAAAACAAGCATATATTTGCAATTTTTATTATGTTTTTGGTCTTTTGGGTTCATTTTTCAAGGTAAAAGGTATGTGTATTTAGACACATACCAAGGTGGTGGAGGTACTCTTGGAGGAGGAGAAAGTGGTGAGTTCAAGTAGCCAATGGTTGATGGTGATGTGGAAGAGGTTAGTGATTTAAGTTTGGAAGCAATGGAGGATGAAGAATTGGCCATGGTAGATGGAGTTTTTGAGGGTGCATTAGGGGCACTTGGTGATGAGACTTGGTATTTTGGGGAAGGAGTTTTGGTGTCATCATAAGTGAGGTCAATGAATAATTGTTTTGGTGGAATTATGTTGATTTTTGGTCTTTTGGAAGGTTTTGAAGTGGAAGCTTTAGTGGATGCCATGAAGGTAATGGTGGTTGATGATAAATGAAGAAGATAATAAATTGTAGTGAAAAACGAGAGGCAATTTATTGGAAAAGAATGGTTTAAAAGTGGTATGAATTTGAGTTAGTTTAAGCATTTCTAAATAATGTTCGTGTTTTCTGGGTAAGAATAGTTGAGCCTAAGTAAAAGAAGGTCAAAAAGCAGAAAGAAACAGTAAAACTCGTGAGCATATAGGCCGACCCCTTTATCTATGGTGCCGGCCCCCTTATCTATAAGGGGACCGCCCTTATGAGCTAAGGGGCCCACCTATCTGATACTTTTCAAACACCTAAATTTTGATTTGCAGCAAAATTTTTGTGAGAAAGGTTGTGTTTGGTGAAAAATTTGTAGCAAGTCCTATGTAGTGTATGCATGTGAATATAGAGATGTGCATGACACAAGTATATATATATATATATATATATATATATATATATATATATATATATATATATATAATATATTTTATATATATTATATAAATATATACCATAATATACATATATTACATACAATATCATATATTTCCATACTATACATACTATATTATTTTTGGGATCGTTCTTTGCAGAACCACTTTTTTGTATAGAACCTACAGAACCACTTTCAACCAATGAAAATTTAGTATTATTAAACTTTTTTCTTTAATTCAAAAGGGCATTATAGTAAAATACATTTTAAATTTTCAATTTGATTT
This sequence comes from Tanacetum coccineum, assembly GCA_026074375.1. Lineage (NCBI taxonomy): Eukaryota > Viridiplantae > Streptophyta > Magnoliopsida > Asterales > Asteraceae > Tanacetum > Tanacetum coccineum. The sequence goes on along the minus strand of BQNB010016592.1, from coordinate 37,184 downwards.
TTTTATTAAAAAACGTTTTTTAGCATTTAAATTTTTGAAATTTTATTTTTTCAATTCTATATTTTTTTATGTATGCATGTTTTTGAAAAGAAAAAAAAAGGTGCATTATTGTTTTTTTTAATGTTGTAAATTTCATGTCGCTGGCATACATTTTTTGCTTAGAATAATAATTGCACATATGTTTCTAGTGAACGTTATTAAATCCTTGAATTTTATAACCGAAAACATGAGCATATACACGTAACCTCTAAATATATAAAAAATCAAGAACATATATATCATAATTTTTTTTATATTAAATAAAATACAATTCAAAACAAAAGTATTATCCAAATCATTACAACATATATGCACGCCTTTTGAGAACACATGTGCACGCCTTCTAAAAAATAAGTACATTTTTAGATTATCTTCATCACACACCGTCTTTTTTATGATTAAGAGTCATCCCGCCTGAAACAAATATATATAAAAAAAGAATTAGTTAAACTTTAATCAACCAAAACAAAGATCGATTAAAACACACATAAAGTAGTAACCAAATATTTCATTCAACACGTCAAAGTAATATGAACATGCTCAACATAATAATAAAAAATACATAATAAAATGGCTATCAAGCGTGAGATGGGAAAGACAAGACATAAATCAAACTGTAGGTACATAAAACATATATGCACTTCATTAAGTTTAAAATTTATGTGCACGATGCACATTTTTGTGAACTGCACATCCAAAGAAACATACATGATTATTATTTATTTTAAATAACAACACATGTTTAATTGATTTAGTTTGATGGTACTTGAATTACTATTTCCCATTTGATAACTTAAAGAACTAATCAGTTCACACATAGAATAGAAACGTTGAGAAACAAATTTCATAACAAAAGACAAGGCCACATGCCCCATCTGTCGGTGCTATTTAAAAAAGACCACCATATTTTTTTATAAACCATACCATTTTTACCCTAAACCCATATACTCTGCTACCTTTTCCTTTGTAGTCTGCTCCCACAAGAACAAACAGCAGTACAAACGTTATCCAATGCTTTTCTTATATGATCTAAATAAAAGCAATTAAAATAAAGTATGCCTACCAAATGACAACATATACATAATGCTTTTCTGATGTGATCTATTAAATTTCGCAGCCTTTGACACAACTTGCACAGATAATATCAAATTATTTTTCTATCTATTTAAAAATAAGACTCTTTTGTTCAAGACTAACAATACCTTAAATGGGTTGACGAATCTTGGAAACATTTAATAGGTTGTTGTTGACCATCGATCTAATTGTGTCTTCGATCGAATACAGGATCACGCCGCCATAATACCGATGGTGATGGCAGACCATAAACGCGGTCATGTTGATGGTTGTTGGGGTTATGTTGTGGGTGGAGGCTAGAGTTTGAGGAAAAGATACGTGTGTGAGGAGATATAATATTGTAACTGATTTCAATCGGTTTCATAAAAGTATGTAGAAATTTCAAAAATAATAATAATTGGTAAATACCATTTATACCCTTCTTTCATTTATAAACTTAACATATATTTACAAAAATGCCATCTTGCAATGATATGATGTACATCATGCATTATTAGGAGTAAAAAGGCTGGTTCTGTAGATTCTGTACAAAAAAGTGGATCTGCAAAGAAAATCCATATATATATATATATATGCATGAAACAACTAAAAATACATAAAACAAAGATGCATAACTATGTCATAATAAGCATAATATTAAGACATAATGATTAGAAATCCTAAATAAACTTAAACAAGTTCGAGTTCTTCCAATGAAATCGGGTTATCATCATACAAACAAGTAAACATAAAGAAAGTTCACATAATAAAGTTTTAAACAAGTCATTCAACTAAGTTAATTTGATCCTACTGTTAGCCTCAAATTATATTATTAATCTCGATCTTTATCTCATGTATGTTGTAATAGGCTAGAAGGGTAAACGGGCTCGTGAACGTAATCTAATCTTGTACTAGTTCTGGACTAAGGTCTATTGTAATCCCGAGCCCGGCCCATAGAAAGCCCATAAGCATGTAAGCCTCATGGTGTAAGTATAAATACCCCTCTTCAAGGATGGAGATGGTGTTGGTTCACATTTGTATTTTTCACATTTGCTTGAATTAACCATTCTTCTTTTCTCTCTTTATTTTTCTCTCTACACTTCTCTCTACTTTTCTTCATTTTATCTCATCTTATTTTCTTGTTCATCATGGTGAAGTGAAGGTGATTCCGGGTTACAACAATTGGTATCACTCGCCACGGGGTAGGTTTAGTGGCTTAAGTTTGTGGTATTATATGAGCTTATTGGTTACGGCTTAATATTTTTTTTCTTTCTTTTCGTCTACTGATTGCTACATTTTTCTACATCAAATTTATTTGTGGGCCGTTTTCACTAAAATCTCAATCCAACAAATATTTTTTGGGCCTTGCGTTATGATATATTGATATGGAACGTTTTTATTAAGTTTGATGTCTGAAATATTAACTTTTTTATCCCAAAAACGTTTTAGCTTTCGTTTTCTTTCTTTTTCTTTGGTAACAAGTTTTTTTGGTGCTTTGTTTTTAGTTTAATAACGGGGGTACACAACTTATTCGGCACGGTTCATCTTTGGTTTTTGCTTATTTCTGTCAAATTTTCATTGCTTATTTAGGCTTAAAACAGTTTTAAGTAGCTTATTTGTTGCTTCATTTTCGTGGCTTATCCTTGTGGTAAACTAGCTTATTTGTAAAGCTTATTTCAAGCTTTTTGTGGTATCGGTGGCTTATTCTTTGTTTGTACACGGTGTGAAAAAGAAGACGCGTTCAAGGTGTTTGATATTCTGCCGAACCGAACTACTTGTTTCAAGTGTGAACTGAACAACTTGTTTCTCTTTGTGAACTGAACAACCAGTTTCCATTTGAGAACCAAACTACTTGTTTTCAAGTGTGAACTGACCTACTTGTTTCACTTTGTGAACCGAACAACCAGTTTCCATTTGAGAACCGAACAACTTGTTTTCAAGTGTGAACCGAACTACTTGTTTCACTTTGTGAACCGAACAACCAGTTTCCATTTGAGAACCGAACAACCAGTTTCCATTTAAGAACCGAACAACTTGTTTTCAAGTGTGAACCGAACTACTCACAAGCATTAGGAACCGATCTACAAGTTTTAAGTAATTTTTTGGTTTTTCAGTTTTGAGTGTCGAATAACTACGGGACTTCTTTCCTATACACTATTGCAGAAGTGAAATCGTTCAGCGATCATGTTTAGGTATATTACACATGAACCACGATAAACCGTATGATCCGCGAGATTTTAATAATTCGAAAAACGTTACCTTTAAGAAATATTCAAACGATGAAGACAACTAAAACAGGAGGGAAACGTTTTCTTATTACATGATATTTCAAAATTTATAACTTAAGTTCCGGGAGGTTCAAAGACAGTTTTCATCTTGTGTCCTTTGTTGTATTTTAAGACTTATCTTTGTTTTCATTAACAACTTTAATCGTTAGTGCATTTATTCTTATAAACAGCTGTTAGTCCTCAAAAGTGAAATCGTATTGCATCGTTTGTCGCCTTATTGAGTTTAATCATCCATTACTCATTTTAAGTTGAAAGTTTGTGCACCGTTAACCATTTTAAGCTCATCAATCGTTAACAAAAGCTCAAGTACTTCGACAACAACAACGATTTCACCAACAACAATTATTTATTCACGGTTTTTTTCTTGATTTAGTAAAATCTCGTAAAAGTCGATTCTTTTTACGGTTTAAATCATAGATTTGTAAAATCCCGTAAATGTTAATTGATTTCAATCCACAACAACAATCATTTTACCTACTTAATATCCTACAAATCATTTTCACTTCACAACAAACAAATCATTAATCATGACTACTCCAATCATAACTTCCACAACCGACAGTCAAATGCATAACAATATCATGGCAGCTGGATCAAGAGATCGTCCACCAATGCTTGCACCGGAAAGATATGCTCAATGAAGATCACGTTTCATGAGGTACATTGATACAAAGGACAATTGTGAAGCCTTAAAGAAATGCCTTGAGCAAGGTCCGTATGTACCCTCAACTATTATAATTTTATCTAAACCTGCCACAGAAACATCTGAAGCAGTTAAAGAACATAGTGAAATTGAAACTTTAGCAAATATGTCTGATGCAAACAAAACTCATTTCAAAGCTAAAAAAGAAGCAATTCACATGCTCTTGACTGGAATTGGGGATGAAATTTACTCAACTGTTGATGCTTGCAAGACAACTCATGACATGTGGATAGCTATTGAAAGGCTACAACAGGGTGAATCTCTTAACATTCAAGATGTCAAGACTAATTTGTTCTGGGAATTTGGTAAATTTACTTCACGAGATGGAGAGTCAATGGAATCCTACTACACCAGATTTTACAAGATGATGAATGAAATGGTAAGAAACAAGTTGCATGTTGATACTATGCAAGTGAATGTTCAGTTTCTTTAACAACTTCAACCAGAATAGTCAAGATTTGTTACACTTGTCAAGCAAAAAGAAGAATTAGACAAAGTGTCATATCACAAGCTCTTTGATATTCTAAAACAGTATCAAAATGAAGCTAATGAACTCCGTGCTGAGAAGCTAGCTAGGAATGCTAATCCACTAGCACTTGTTGCTGCTGCTCAACAATATCCAGATTCATATTATCAAGCACCAAAACCTCAAAGATCATTTTGCACCAACTTCAAAAAAATCATCTTCCACCAGATCTCATGCAACTACAAGAGTCAAAGGCAAAGAGATAACCAAATCAATCACACCTCCATCTGAGTCAGCTTCTGAAGAAGACAGTGATCCAGAACAAGCTTAGAGAGATAAGGATATACTGAAAAACTTGGCACTCATTGCGAAGTACTTTAAAAAGATCTACAAACCTACCAACAACAACCTAAAAACCTCCTCAAACTCCAGAAACAAACATGTGGATACTTCTCTAATATATGTGAAAGACAATCAGACTAGTTAGTTTGGGAATCAGAGGACAGTGACTGTTGCTGGGGCGAGGGAGACTGTAGGCAGTCAGGTAGTGCAGCAGACTGGGATACAGTGTTTCAATTGCAAGAAATTTGGTCATTTCGCTAAGGAGTGCAAGAAACCAAAAAGGGTAAAAGACTACACGTATCACAAAGAGAAGATGTTGATGTGCAAATGATAACCTTTTAAAACTAGCCTTTTTGTATATATAAATTATAATAAATATATAAGGATAATTTCAAGATTATAATTCAATTATAGTACGATAAGTATTCCGAAAGATTCAGAGAAAATTCCTTTTGACCAAAGGAAAAATCAAAAATCCCCCGGGTCGTTCTCCCAACGAGGTGCAAATTGAAAATTGAAGATGTTTGTGATCGCGTAATTTGAATGGTTAAGGATTTTTTGGATTGGATTACTAATTCTACAATTAAAATGCAAAAACGAGTAAGGAAATACTAAAAACGAAAGCTAAAAGTGATTAAAAGCTAAAAACGAGAACCGGACCCGAAACCCGTTCTTTAAAAACTCAAATTTTGTAAAAATAACCCTACGAAAGCAAAATTAATTTTCCTAGATGCAAAATGATAAAAGAAAATTTTGAAAAAAAGAATTATATTTTTTTGATTTTTATATAATTTTTAATTAATTAAAAACGATTTTAAAAAGAAAAATTAATTAAAAATATTAAACTATTTTTGAAAATTCTATGTGAAAAAATACAGAAAAGTACTTTAAGATATGCTGAACTCAGGAAAAATAAAATGGCTAAAAGTTGGCTTAAAAATAAGCTGAAAATAAGCACTAGAAAGCTGAATGGCTAAAAGTAACAACAAGGTTAAAAGGATAAATGTTGCAAAGAATTTCAGAAAAGTCCCAAGGGCGCTGTGTGTAGTAGAGAGTGGTTTTGAGGTGCTTGTGTGTGAAGGGGGAGGTCTGGGGTTCGAGCCTGGGCCTCTTCTTTTTGTAAAAAATATTTTTTTTTCTTTTTTTAAAACTTATAAAAAAGATAATAATAAGCAAATTTAATTTTTTTTAGAATTCAAAATAAGCTGAAAAATAAGCAAATAAATAGGGGCAGTTTCTCTTTTTTACACTAACTATACTAATGCTAACCTGCTAAGCTACTTAATGGTATAATAAGCAAATGAAAAAGACTAATAAGCACTAACAGATGATCACTAACTCCTAATAAGCTAACCTATCTAAAATAAGCGCAAGAAACAGACAGATAAGCAAAAATAGAAGCAAATAAGCAAGGGCTAAAAGCTGGCAGACAAACAGGCCTAGGGACACTTTTGGGGCTTATTTTTAAGCCCTATAAAGGATCCTTATGGCTTTGGGGTTTGTACTGGCTTAAAGAGTGGCTTAGGGGCTTTCTAAAAATGCAAAGAACAAAAGGTTTGAAATGCAAACAAGCCCTGAAAATGGCTTATGAAATTGGCTGTTTACAAAGATTGGCAAATTTTTTGGTTTTCTCTTAAAAGACAAGGGGCATAAGCAGGCTTATAAATAAGCTGGTAAATAAGCTTAAAATTAAAAATCAAGCTAAAACAGATGAAGTTGGACTAACAATGAGCTAATGCTCAAAAATCTAGAAGCTAAAAACAATCTTTACTATCTGATAAAAGGATTTGAAAAATGGCAGTTTTGTTCAAAAATCACTTAATGAAAACTTGACAGATTTTGAAAGAAACAAATGGAAAACAAATGACACTTAGACTAATGCTTTTTGACACAAAAACAACGCAAAAACTTGACTCAAAAAAACAGGTTTTAGAAGCTTAATCAAAGAAGCTTGGTGAAACTGTTTTGTCACCAACGGTTTCACCAACACTTAAAAAAAACTCAAAAACAAACAATCAAACTTAAAAATCTTAAAAAAACAGCTTAAAAACCACTTAAATATGCTAGCCAAAAGAAGCCAAGGTGACCCAATAGGTTTTGAACCTAAAATGACCCACTTTGGGTCTTGACCCAAACACCCCTTTAAGTAAGGAAAGACAAATTTTAAGCTAAGTAAAGGCTGATTTAAGCACAGAAACTTAAAAACAGATAGTGACAAAGTAAGAATAAGTAAAAATAAGCAAGGTACAAGCAAAAATAAGCACTCATATAAGCAATATAAAAATAAGCAGTCACAAGTAAATAAGCATAGTTTTGAGCAAAAACTTAAACAAAAGACCTCAAAGCATCAAACAAGCATAAATGAACATAAAGGACATAAATAAGCACAAAATAAAAAGCATAAATAAGCACAAAATAAGCTATGCTACAGTAGATAAGCAAAAATGTAAAAAGGAAACTTACAAAGGGTCCTTAGCTTTTTGGCAAGAAATAAGCTTTCCAAAAGCTTAAAAACCTTTCCTATGTGCTTACCATAAGCTCTAAACCCAAGGCCTTCCTTAATTTACCTTGCTCCATTTGATTTCTTGACATATTCTTTGGGATGTTTTTTTTTTGGATTTTTTTGACTTTTTTTTAGACAGAAAATGAAAACAAAGTTTATATAAGCTTTTAAGGGTTTAAAAGCTTATAAAATGACTTAGAAACAAGTATTTAAAAGAACAATTAAGCTTAAATGACAATAATTAAAAAGCAAGTATTTAAATGACTGAAATTTAAATGACAATGTAATTAAAAAGACAATATATTGAAATGGTACAAACTTTGGTTTACAAGTTTTTGACTCTTAACACAAAAATTCGACCCTTACAAATGAACTATAAAATTCGACAAAGAGTAATAAGCTACACTATGGTCCTATTTATACTAAAACTTGAGCTTCACTTGTGCTTTCTCTGAGAGAGGCTTCAGCTATGTGTTTGTTGTGTGAGAGAGAGCTTCAAAGTCATCTTGGCCTTTGATTTTTGCTTTGTGCCCAAGTTCATGATCTCAACCCTTGATGTTGTTGTCGTATCCTTTGGCCAATGGAGGGTTTTAATGGATTGCAAAGGTGAACTATATCAGCTAAGGGTGGGGTGAGTATGAGAGTGAAAGGTTTGGACTGTGGTGAACAGTAACCGAGGTGGGGGGACAGGGGTGAAGTTTAGCCGGGAAAGGGGAGTGTGTGTCTATTTGTTTTGTGCAGGGGAGAGTTTTGGGTTTGGGCAAAAGTGGCCCCTAATCTTGTATGAGTTGTTTACAATTTAAGTCCAAGTTGTGGTGAGTATTTAGGAAAGAGACGACAAATTGGTCCCGTCACATGGTTATATGATGTTTTGCATGCCAGTCCTTGTGGGGTTTTAAAGTTTAGGACATTGGTAGATTTGGTCCTCAATAGTTATTTATTGTATTTCAAGGTTAGTCCTTTGTAGGGACTAACGAAAGTTATGTTTAATGGTAATAGGACTTAACGTTTGTCATGTATACTTGGGATTTTTTGTATGTTTTGGGCCGGATGGGTTTAAAAAAGGGAATGGGCCATTTTTTTTTACTTTGAGCTATTTAAGTCTTCATGTAATGTATAAATTGGCTGACCCGACCCATTATATGGGTACGGGTGGGCCCATTTAACATTTCTTCGTTTACGGCTTCGGGTGGACCTTGACTGTTAGAATCACTCTAAATTTAAAATTTATTATAATTTTTATAAAAAATTATAAAAATTATATTTAAAATACCATTTTAAACGCAATATCTGGTTTGACTTATGATTTAGACTTTTGTTGACATTTGGCTTTCGTTTTGACTATTTTGTCCTTTTCCACGCTTTTCCATTCCGTGCTTGGTTATTGTCTGTTTTTCTTGATTTTTCGTCCTTTTCCTCGGATATCCGTTTCCTCACATCTATAATGAAAAACTGAAAACATACAAATACAAAGTATTTTTGGTACGTTTTTTGTCATTTAAGTATGGTTTAAATGGAAAATGGTATGTGTAATTAAGCACATACCAAAAGGGCTGTGAGAAAACACTCACAACAGAAACATACAGAATAAGCAAACATAGAAAGCACAATAATTGGATGTAATCGGTAAAGTTTAATATGCCAGTATACAAGTCTCCTCAAAATACCTATTTACACACAAGCTCCATTGTCTACATAGTATGCAACTTGTTTACAAACAACTCGTATATTAGACTATGCAAAAGAACACAAGGTGAATCAAGTCGAACAATATTATTGAATGGAGACTAAAAACTGTTCATGAAAATACAAAATCATTGTTTATTATTAGTAGTCCACACTGTTTGGGAAGGGTAAGGAAAAGGATTGGGAGCTGTATAAGGAGGCCTTGGGTACGAACCAGGTTGCTGACCCTGTGCATTGTAGTATGACCCCTTCCAGCCAGGATAAGCAGGTTGACCATACTCGTAGCCGCCAGCAGGTGGCGGTTGTTGACCCTGTTGAGGTGGGTACGGGGACCCACCATGGTAAGGCTGTGGCGGCTGCTGCTGTTGTGGTGGCTGCTGTTGTGGATGCTTATAGGGTGGATATCCTAATGGAGCAGCAGGTTGTGGATGGCCATATGCTTGTGCTGGTGGCTGTTGATGGTGGTAATAAGGTGGTGTTTGAGGGCGGGGTTAGTTGGGGATATGATACGAACCGAATCAATTAAAGAGATAAAAGAACAAATAAACAAGATAAATGGTCTATTTTGATGAGATAAACCAACCCCCCAATGCTTTATATTAGTGAGATAAACCCGAGCCTCCCCAATTTGATTAGCAACTCAATATTCTTTATCATTCAAACATATAACAATTAGAATCCTAATTGTCTTATTTATAATAGACTTATCTTGTTGACTAGATTAACATAATAAAGGAAAACTACTAAATAGTTATGACCAAGAAAATATAATAAAGGGAAACTAGTAAATATTAATAATAAACTATTAAATTAGTTCTTAACAACACATCCTCCCCCAAGAAACATTTGACCATACCTTGTCTTATAAGGTGTAGCGTCTAAATCTTGAACACTCTAATTCCAGGATCCCAAATCATCCTTTGTTCAAAAAGAGGTCCATACAAAACATGTTGTTCCAGCTGCAAGCCAAAAATCATAATAGAATAAAATTCTAGCCCGACTTCTCTTTGTAATTGCTATCCTACCCTAATGAATTCCAGCCCACTTATGTTCAAAGATAGTGTAGTGAAAATCTTGCAAATCAGTTTCACTAGCGAGCTGCCAATCAGCTTCTCCTTGTTCCCTTGAAGAATATGTTCGATCTTTTTCCAGCTTCTTTTCCACGGCCTCTAAACCTGACCCGTGACCAACATCTTCTTTTACTTTTTCTTGTGCATAGCTCAATTCTTTGGGGTCTTCCTGGACAAATTCTTCATCAAAAATGTGTTTAAAAAGCCATATTTTCTTTCACAATGATCTGTCATTACAACCATCAATTACTACTTGGAGGATGTGAGTTAATATTCACATGCTTCCCAAACGTCCCTTTCAGATTCAACCTGATGTTTTTTTCTTCTCGGAACTCTTTGTGTGCCCTACCCATACCGGCAACGCCTCTATGGCCTTCATAAGCTCGTTAATCTGCTGGTCCCACTTTTGTTGCCGTGTAATTCGCTCTAGATTTTTTTTAATCGCTTCGAGCCTCCAGTTCTTCATTTATTCAAAAAATCAGACAGACTTTTTTTTGTTTCTCGGATGGACAGTAATTCCAGCAATACAGTGATTTCCGGAATGAACAGTGACTTCTGATGAACAGTAACTTTGATAAAAAAAATTGAAACCCTAGAATCGAAACAGCTCTGATACCAATTGATACGAACCGAATCGATTAAAGAGATAAAAGAACAAATAAACAAGATAAATGGTCTATTTTGATGAGATAAACCAACCCCCAATGGTTTATATTAGTAAGATAAACCGACTCCCCAATTGATTAGCAAATCAATATTCTTTATCATTCAACATAATAACAATTACAATCCTAATGGTCTATTTATAATAGACTTATCTTGTTGACTAAGATTACATAATAAAGGAAACTACTAAATAGTTGACCAAGAAAATATAATAAAGGAAACTAGTAAATATTAATAAGAAACTATTAAATAGGTTCTTATCAGGATATTGGTGGGTTCGGGTTGGGAAGATGTTCTTTGTGGTGGTGCAGGTGAAGGGTAATTGTAAGTGTTTGAATTTTTATTATCCTGAAAAGTGAGAGACCTGACATTTGTCGTTGAACATCTTCGATCATTTCTCGACATTCTATTCTTCGTGTCATTACAAAGTCACTGCATTGCTGCTTTACACTTGTGATTGCATCGTGATTAACAAATAATTGTTTACACACGATGTATAATGCAACAAGTTCCAATTTTAATAAATAATAGAAGAATCCATACCTGAAGAGTAACATAAAACTTGAGTCCTTCGTTAATGTTCTCTTTGATTTCTCGATACTTGGCTATCGCAGCTTCAATCTGCTTATAGCACTTATCACATGCAGCTGAAGAGAAGGGAATACATATGGACAAAAACGTAAGACAATTTTATTCAGAAAGTTATTCAGTGGGTCACCATAAGTTATTCAATGGGTCAGTAGAATAACTTCTAAAATACGAGCCTAAGTTCAAATCTTCAACATGTAATGTTAACATATTAAAGGTGGCTAAATTTCAAGCCTAAGGTTAGAACGGTAGTTTTAACACATGTCAGACTGGCCCTCAACTGGAAACTTTTACCCCCTCTGCTACAAGTATCAGCCAACAACTTATTTACTGTTCAACAAAAGACAATATTTGATAGATACAGCTATATACCGGTGAAACAAAATAAGAGTGGCCTAACTCGTAGTCCTTTTTTCCATTGAATTGTATAGATTACTAAGGTAGTAATATTATTACAAAGAAAGATATTTTGGGTATATATAACATTTTCATGTTTAGATTGGGTATATTTGGAATTATCCCTATAAGGTTGCAAGTATTTTAGATACCCTTTGGATCATTTTCAACCAATTTGACCAGTTTCAATTTAACAATATTTTTAGAGTTTACACAACAGGCCCGTTAAATATGTCCCCAAATCAACCAACTTTTATGTAAATGGGTTGAAACTGCCAGTTTACCTCTACAGTCTATCCATGTAGTAGTAACATTATAAGTGTATTAAAAGATCACTCTAGCAATCCTATGGAAAGTCTCAGGGGGTCAGACCAAAAACACAACACTAAAAGTTCTTTGGTTCTTCAAAACAAAAGGGCTATTGAGATTAAATAATCAGAGGAACGTGTAACAGTTAAAGGAGAGCATTGAGCAAAGGTTCAAAACAGAGTTACACATCCAACTACTCATTGAAAAAAACAGTACCTTTGTAGTCCTCGATATTAAAGGTGCCGGCAAATTCACGATTTTGTGCCTACAAACAAGAAAGGCGATTAGAATTCTTGGAGAATCAACAGCAATTATAAGTGTGAGACTAAATTCTTAAAATCAACAATCTGGGACCATGAGTTAATGATGCTCGCAATAATACAAAACTGATTTAGCAACATAAGCACCATATTCTAGACTATATCAAGATGGCATTATATGTTCAAGGGATTCATTAACTCAACAAATGTGTCTTATGGCATAGCCAGAAAACCATGTGTAGTCAACACAATGTACAGAGGTAAGAAGAACACCTGAATATGCAGCAATACTTGCCTCTTGGCCAGAAGTTCTGAAGAAATTTCTTCACAAATATGATTATATTTTGATATCTCCTTTCTAAAGAGATCCTCATATGAGCCCGTGGACGTCATCAACTTTGGGAGTATATCATCCTAAATCCAACAGTGGAACAGAATATTAGTAACTCAATACACTTCCAATTACAACAAAACAACGAAAATACATCTAAGCTAGAATTAAACACACCTTTCGTTTCTTATCTTTCAACAAGTCTTCCAGACCTGCCCTTTAAGCACCAAGTGTCTCTAACTGCCTCTGCAAAACGAAACAATGTAGAAATAAGAAAACCTTGACAATGATAACTAACCTAACACTCTAGGACAGAAAGAAATGTTATATATACATACACTTATAAACCCAAAAAAGATCGCCCAAGATGCAAATGATATGATTTCTGATGGCTCTCTCACGCAGTATATATACATACACTTAACCACAGATAATTACTGATGAAAAGACCGTTACACAGTAACATATCTTCAACTGCAATGGTAAAAAAGGATTTAACCATGTTGACAAAATGTTCCAAGTCCACAAAGTTCATTTATATGTGTACGCTAAGTTTTATATGTTTTAACTACATATTAGGTATGTGTCAGCCTGATTTGCTCAACACTCTAGTAATTCAAAACCTTAGAAGTAACATTACCAAGCTTTGCTTCAGGGTCCCTACTACAGCATCTTCATTTACATCCAGAGACATCATTGGCTTAGCCAAGGTTGGAAGGGCCGATTCAATCTGCCAAGTAGACGAATGCAGAAATTAATTAACACAAGATAACTTAGAAAAATAAACTTTTGGTGAATAAACTGCACATCATGTTTCGAACAACAGATGTTAGAAACATCTACATCAAACATGATAACCTATATATCAATAATATTGAGTTGATTTAGGTTTAAAAATACTGAATGTGTTCATATTGCATAATTCTCGTGCCACAGATGAACAAGAGTAGCTTAAAACTCATTGGTGTATGTACACGCAATGACGTAATTTGTCTAATGAATTAGTGCTAAGATTTAGTTCTTAACAGTTTGGCCCCTAATTCATCATTAACGTTTTGATCCCCAAACTAAAATGATTCAAGTTCCGTCATTATGTACACGTTTTAACTGTGTTCGCAAAGGAACTAACACCATATGTTTATCGAACGAGACAATTAAATGTCAAAATAATAAAGAGCTCCAAGTAATAAACGGACGATTAAAAACTACCACAAAATCTAACATGAGTCCCAAGTTTGTCAAATTTATAAGATTAACGGGTAAACAGCTTATTTAATGAGCTCAAGAAAACTTACGGGGCGGCGATCTAGGATGCACATAAGCGCCATATTGTCTCTCACTGAGTGTTCAATTTTACCATCACTCTCTGCAGCTTGCTTCAAATTTGCTGCAAACCTATTTAGCCGATCCTGCAAGTTTTTTGTAAGAGTACTATACTGCTGCCTGGTCCACCGTGACCCAAATTGGCTTCTAAACTGTGTATCTTCAGCTGCTTCTTTTTGGAGAAGCTCCTCAGTCTGGACCAGAAATTCATTGTTTACCCTCCTTAAATCCCGAAGCTGTTGAAGCTCACCATCCAAGCCAGCTGGACCGCCACTAATTTGAACCGCCTCCACATCTTCCCATAGAGGTGTTGGCAATACAGAATGTCCTTCCAAAGCAAGGATTGAATCAGGCAAATCCATTTCCTTTAGGCTCACTCGTGCCAGCTCACTTCCTTGCTGCAGTTTCTCAGCTTGAGTTCTGATGATGTCATCAACCATTTCAGTGTACCTCGAAAGCGCCTTTGCACTACTGTCAGGAACAATACTTGCAAACATCCTCTCTTTGCTTGCATCCAACACCTCGCTCATGTTCAAAGGCTTAACCATTGCAAATGCAGGAAGTGGTGATAAAGAGCTGGGCGTTGGAACCCTCATAAGATAGACCCTGTCATTCTCCTTCAAGGCCCTCTCCAGATTAGTTTTCATATTAGACTCTAACTTGTTAATTGCATCAAGTAATTGCTGTGCAGCGCCCTTCGGAGATGACTTTTTGGCATCAGTCAAAGCACCAATACCACTCTTCAACCGTGCAATTTCTTCTCCAATCTCTTCCTTGTCATGAAGCTCTAAACTATATCTATAACAAGCCTCTGCATAAAACAAAGCTGCCTTTAGCTGAACATGAGACAACCACGTCTTGTCAAAGTGTTGAGTGAGTGGTGCGACATTCAGTGCAGCTAGTGTTTCTTCGTAATAGAGTCCCACCTGCAGTCGACGAAGAATTCAGTTGTTTAACAATGTCAGCAATACGGCAATACCAGACTCGAATTGAATATCTAACAAGTTTTTAGCAAAAATAACTCCACTGAAATTTGCAACGACAAATCATGCAACAGTTCACCTTTGGGAAACTAATCTTGTAGATAAATACATGTGTGTTCAGTAGGAGGGTAACTAAACTTGACTATTGTATGCTTAAAGCAATATGTGTTCCACTAGGTTACAGTCAAAGCAATATAATGCTCACCTATAGGATAAACTGTGTTCTAATGTCTTGATCAAGAGGTTATTAGTGGGTCTCGGTATCTACATGTCTAGACCAAATGACCAATAATCAAAATTGAATTCATCCTAAACACTACATCCCATAAACATATGGCTCACAAAGAATCCAAACATCATGATGTAAGAGAAGACAAAAGTTTGAATAATCAATGTCATAAAAGTTTGAAAGGTTTAGAGGTTGAACGTTTTTTAGAGACGTTTTATTTAACTAATTGGCAAAAAAAAGCATGACACATTTTACTCGCTCAATATATCGATAAGGCTAATAGGAAGAAAAAAACATAAGATTGCAATAACATACATTGCACATGCTTAACAGCTAATGAGCATTCCTACCCTAGGTACCTATGACTTGGTTTAATAAAAGTTAATAGTCAATCAAGTAAAAATTCAGATTTTGACACGCGAGCTGTGAGCCAAGTTGCCTCTAAATGGATAGATAACTTTCCACCTTATATAGGCCCCCAACAAAATTCCTACACAACCATATAACTTAGTTATGCGGGCAACTGGCAAACACGCCATAATGAATATCCCTACTAAAAAATCAAGAGCTAATGCAAAAATAAAACCTTTAACTAACCACATGGTTTCGGGAGGGCATTTGCTATAACCGATGACCTACTAACGCGCTTAACATTACCCCTACAGTCAGTCATAGACTATGGCAAGGATGAAACCACATGATACCGTCAGTAATGACTAATGACCTGCTAACAAGCTTACAATCACCCCTAAATATGAACTCAAACATTAACTTATTAGCGTAATGCAATAGCTGTGTTTGTCAAGGGTTGGGGAATTTAAGAGCATTTAACGTTTATCTTACCTATAGCTTTTGGTTTTCGTTTGGCAACGAGCGTTTAGCTTTTGTTTTTTGTATAAACACTCCTAACTGAAACGCTAATACAAGAAGCATTTGATGTGTAGCTGTTGCTTCATTATACATTTTACAGATGCAGCTACATTACTAAACGCTTTTATAAAACAAACAGCTACTACCAACTATTCGTGTTTGCCAAACATAGCCTTAATTCTAACAAAGTAGTTCACATTACTTAAACATCAACACACTACACACATATACACAATCTAACAGAAAATTAACCAGCAACTACATGTCTAGAAATTTTAGACCAAACACTATGACTACTTCCATATGTTATTTTGGCAAAGAGCGTTTAGCTTTTTTAATTTGTTTAAACGCTTGCATTCTAGACGCTGAAAAAAAAAACGTTTAGTGTTTAGGTTACATCATTTTTACACTTTATAATTACTAACTAGTTTTGCCAAACAAATGAGATACCAATTAACGGCAACCTAACTCTACTTAAATGTATCAAAATGGCTCATATAACGATATAAATAATCCGAACAAAGAAAGTCAACCTGTCTCGCTATCTTAGAACAAACACTATGACTACTCCCCTTCGCAATCGTATTCTCAAACACACACTCTTGCGCTTGAGCAAGCATCAACCGCTCCAACATCCCGACACACTCCACACTGACATCCACCGTCCCACTCCCCCCAACCACCACCTTCCCAGCCTCATTATCCCTCAAATACGCAAACGCCCCAGCCGCGTAACAAAACGCCTTCACCGCGTCCCGTCTCCCCTCCACACTCCCCCTATCAAAACCTAACCCTAACTGACTATTCACCGCACCTAAATTAAACAAAACCCCCGCCTTCTCCAAATGCACATTCTCCTGAGACGCTTTATTCTTATTTTTAAACGCGTCGTGCCAGGTGAACGTGACGTGGACGTGATCGGGCTCTTTCGAGATCGGGAAGCGCGATTCGATGGAGATTAGGGCTTTGAAGTAGTTTTGAAGCGCGTCGCGGCGCGTGGGGAGGGAGTCGAGTGTGGATGAGCGTTCGATTTGGTTTCTGAGGGTTTTGATTGTATCGAGGTCGTCTTCGAGGGTTTGGGCGTCGCGTTCGGAGTAGTTGAAGACTATGTAGTTGCGTAAGGGGCGGTAGAGGTCGGTTGGGAGGGTTTTTTTCTCGTGGATTGCGAGCATGATGTTTGTTGTTGTTGCCGTCGATGATGACGACGGAGTTGACATGATCGGAAACTGATCGGAGATGATGATGACGTAATCACACAGTCGGTGTGAGTTTTTATTTTATTTTTTTCTTGTTAGTGAAGGAAAAATTGAGACAAGCGTTAAAGTCGACGCTTTGTTTATGTATTGAAGTTACGGTAATACCCTCTGACACGGTTTGAGTCCGCACTAGACATATTCAAACTTGATAGAAAGATACATTAAAGTTTAGACGAAAGTTCGCTTAATTTATTACAGTTTTATTTTGTTCACTTAGTTTATTAAAAGTATGACATTACTTTTGTAGTTACTCAACCTATAAAAATATACGTAAACATCACTTACTTTGTAAAAACGCGACATTTATTTTACTTAACTTATCAAAAAATATGTGTTCAGGTTACTCAAATTAACACTGAAATTATAATGGGGTATGCTTCTTAAAAGTTTAGTGACAAAAGTGAAAAAAATAAAATTATAGTAACTTAAGCGAACTTTCACGTAAACTTTAGTAACATTTTTGAATATTACCTGAAAGATGACAACAACAATAACTAATTTCATCAAAGGAGGCTGTCACACTTTTACCTCGACTATGATGCATTTAGTTGCTAGAAGCATGCATTTTGGTTTGTGGAGCTCATATTAAAGTATCGGTCGGCGTCATAAGATCGTGATATAAGGCTATAATGCGCCCTATGACACCAGTCAGCTTGTGCTCTAAGAGTAATCTATATTATCAGTGATCATTTCGCCTCGTAACGTCTTTGGCAAAATAAGAACATTTGTTTTAACAAAATAAGAACGTTTTTAACGATGTGATTTGTATAACTTTAGACTATTTCTACACAACTAAAATATTTTGTCAAACATTGTATGTTTCATACGATGGAGTAGATATATACTTGTACATAAATATTGTATAAAGCATTAATACTATTTTAATTTTTTATCGACCAAAGTGATCAGGTCATATTAAAAGCTTTTATCAAATATAAAGATAAATTAGGAATTTTGTGTTTAGTGACATGATTCATTCAGACCTGTGTGATGCACCGGTCTTATTTTTTGACAAAAAATAATCTTTTGCTTATATTAACTTTTTATAATCATAATTAACATTTAGACCAACAATGCTTTGGATTTCATGTTATCCAAACGAGCAAAACTAAAAGATTGATTTGCATCGCATTTGTACAATAATCGCATGTCCATAAAAAAATTATATCTCGGTCTACATATGTGTCATGAATATTAGTGGAAACCATCAAAATTATCGCATACAAATTTTAAATTCTCTTCAACCATGCACTACTGAGTTGACAGACATAGTTATATCTCTTCGAAAGTGCTAACATTATGAGTTCATTTGAACCGAAGAGACAAAATTAAGTAAATTTTATAGCATAGAAATTGAAGTCATGAAGTCATTAAACACTTTTATTGAAGTGTTTAAATTTAAAAATGATATAATTACATCTTTAATATATGTGAATTTTTCTACATGATTTGTTAACTTATTGTTATTTGATGAACTATATATGAAGGCTTATATTTTTTAGGATAGTGGCCATTTTAAGTAGTGTTGATAGTATCTAAATAAAATATTTAACATAAAATAACAAAAATATGAAATTTAACTTAGGAGTTTGTATCAGTTTTACTGTTTTTTGGTTAGTATGTATAATAAATATTGAGATAATGAATAATAATAAAGGATCATTTTCAATGCATCGTTAAGCTGTCTTAAAGGCCCATAATGCATCGTTAAGCTTTTCAGACCAGTCCTTAAGATTATACCCCACCGATCTCTCTAGAATACGTTTAATAGCCTTGTTGGTAACTTCAGTTTGTCCATTAGATTGAGGGTGATATGATGTGGATAATTTGTGAGTCACATCATATTTTTGTAAAGCTATTTCCAGCTGAGAATTACAAAAATGTGTACCTCTATCACTAATCAAAGCCTTAGGAACTTCGAATCTAGCAAATAGTCCTTTTAAAAATTTAACCACTCGTGCATCATTTGTTGATAATGCTTGAGCTTCAACCCATTTTGACACATAATTAACAGCTACTAATATATACTTATTACCTCTTGAATCAGGAAATGGTCCCATAAAATCTAATCCCCAAACATCAAATACTTCACATACCTAAATATTATTTTGAGGCATTTTGCTCCTTGATGATATATTTACTGATCTTTGACATGCATCGCATTTAATCACGTATTCTTTAGCATCTTGTTTATTGAATAAGTACTTCAAAGCAGAATGATGAGTGTAAACCACAGTTTTGATAAAATAAGATACGGATGAAATTTATCAAACGAAAAAATAATTGCAAGAAGTTCTTTTTCAATAGTGGTATAATGTTCTTGAGCATTATTTAATGTTCTTGAGCATTATTTAATGCATAAGGTTCATCCCATAAACTGATCGGAGATGATGATGACGTAATCACACAGTCGGTGTAAGTTTTTATTTTATTTTTTTCTTGTTAGTGAAGGAAAAATTGAGACAATGCGTTAAAGTCGACGCTTTGTTTATGTATTGAAGTTACGGTAATACCCTTTGACGCGGTTCATTTCTGTTGAGTAGACTCGGCTGAGCATCGGGTCAAAACCGAACTGGACCGACAAAAATCGAACTGAACAAAAAATCGACTTTGAGGAAAACATTAACCGAAAACCGAACAGAAGTGAATCGAGCAAAACCAAAACTGAACCGAACCGAATTGATAATTTAGGCGTATTTATCTTGGTTTTAACCCGAAACGAACCGAGCAAAACCGAAACCGAAAACAATAAATATACAAAACCGAAAATCAAATCGAAAATAATCAGTTCAGTTTGGCTCGGTTCGATTTGTTGGTTCGGTCCGATTTTTTGTCGGTTTTGCTCAACCCTAGAGTATAGAAGGGTCTGAGTCCGCACCAAAGATACTCAAACTTGATAGAAAGATGACCACAACAATAATTAATTTCATCAGAGCAGGCTGTCACAATTTTACTTCGACTATGATGTATTTAGTTGCTAGAAGCATTTGGTTTGTTGAGCTCAAGTATCGGTCGGCGTCATAAAATCGCGCCATAAAGCTATAATGCGCCCTATGACACCAGCCAGCTTGTGCTCTAAGGGTACACCTATATTATCAGTGATCATTTCGCCTCGTAACGTCTTGGGCAAAATAAGAACATTTGTTTATAACATATTGACGTTGAAGTATTAGTTTAACTTTTTTAACGATGTGATTTGTATAACTTTAGATTATTATAGTAAATATATATTCAGCAGGATACCCGATCCGACCCCCACCCTCGACCCGCACCGGTTGACCCAACCCATTTACCGGCCCATGTAAAATTTACAAAATACCCCCCACACTATGTGGAAATACGAAAACTACTCTCACTTAAAAAAAATTACAAAATACCCCCTCCCCCGCCATTAACATCTCTAAGTAACGACCGTTAGCTTAATTTATTTATTTTAACAATTTACAAAAATAATCGTTAGGGTTGGTCGTTATTTAATGAACGTTGTGTAACAGTCGTTATTTAACGAACGTTATGAAACGGTCAACGACCGTTTATTTAATTATTTTTTTTAGCAATTTATAAAAATAACATTTGGAATTATTGGTCCGTTGCAGCATTAGTTCCTCGTTTCCGCAGCGGAACGCGAATAACCCACCTAGTATCCACACAACTAATATATTTTGTCAAATATTATACGATGGAGTAGAGATATGCTTGTACATAATAATGTATTAAGCATCAATACTATTTTAATTTTTTTTCGACTAAAGTGATCAGGTCATATTAAAAGCTTTTATCAAATATAAAAATAAGGGCGTGTTTTTTTTTTGAACGGCAACTTTATTAAGCAACTAGCGAGAAGCTAGAACAATTACAAAGAAATCAAATATGGATGTTGAAGCCAACTATCCCAATTCAACCTATGATTGCCTCTAGCTAAACACCAATTGAAAGAACGAAAAACAATATCACCAAAAATAAAATCTTTCTGCGGACGATTATTTGTGAAGAGAAGGTGATTCCTGAAATTCCACAAGCACCACCAAGAAACATAAAAAACGCCTTCCAACAAATCCTTAAGCTTAGACCCAAGCGACATAGATGTGAATACCTAACTTGCCATTCGTCATAAGAGATGGGAGAACAGCAACTCAAATTCCACCAGCGACAAACAAGAGACATCACATCCTTTGCCAAAGAGCACGCAAAGAGCAAATGAGAAGTATCCTCAGGAGAAGCATCACAAAACGGACATAAAGTGGAAACAACCGCAATGTTTCTTCTAGAAAGGTTATTGCGAGTGGAAAGGCGATCTAGACATACCTTCCATGCGAAAACATTGACCTTGATCGGGACACTTTTAAACACAGCGCCGTGCGAGTACCAGAATTAGTAGAAACGACTCCTCTATCAAAAACACGATATGGTCTTTAACGCAAAAGACCCCTTCCCCGTTCAAGTCACACACCCATCTATCATCCGAATTAGATAAGATAATCGGTTCAATTAAGGACGAGAGAAGCTCATATTGATGTGTCTCTGTCCCACCTCTAACACCTCGACGAAACGAAGAAAGCAGAGATCCTTTTAAGTTTCCTCAAGCAACGAAATTCTTTAAAGGATTCAAGTGCGAAAAGTCGAGGGAACTGGAATTGCAATTGAGAATCCCCGACCCACAAGTCTTTCCAGAAACTGTGGAAGTCCGTTAGCGATCCGAATCTTGAAGTGAGACAAGAATATCCACCCCTTGCTCCTTTTAGAGATTTGTAGAGTTGATAATAGATTTCCATAAGGACGAATGAGCAGCAGACAACTGCGCATTAGACCCGTGAATACCCGAGATCACCTGATACCATAAGGAGTTATCATGGGATAAGAAACGCCAAACCCATTTCGCAAGAAGCGCCCTATTAAGAGCAAAGAAGCTCGAAACCCCTAAACCACCATGAATTTTTGGAGCAAGAACTCTCGACCATTTAACCCAAGCAATCTTCCTATCTCCCTTTGAAAACCTATTGAAGATGTTCCTTCGAAGTCCCTCATGTGTTAAGACCGCTTAGGAACCTTGAAAAGAGACATATTTGTAGAATCGGAGTAGAACCGAGAAACCGATTTAAGGAGGGTGTAGCGGACCGATAGAGAGGGTTTTTAAGTTTCCATGTGGTAATCTCTTAACTAATTTGCAATCGTATCATCCCATGACCTAATCGAAGTCATATTTCCACCAACCCAAAAACACCTAAGTACTGGAAGGAGTCTTCAAATCGAGCATCCAATCGAAGAAGCAGTCCGCGGACACATTGAATCAACAATTACAGTCCCAAGGAAGGTGACTTTTCTGAGGATTTTAGTCATGCCAGAAGTAACGAAAAAAAGTTAAGGAATTTTCATAATACTTTAAGTTATCAGTTGACCACTCGCCAATAAACACCGCGTTCCCGTGTGGGGGGGGGGTGCAGGGCTTGTCGCAAATATGAGAAAAATAACAAGATTGGGTCTATCCGAATTCCAATGATTGATGCATCATCCCTGCCCGAATAAAGTAATGAAAAAGACTCCATAACCAAGGGGTAACCAAAAAAGGAGCCAAAGGATCTCCCTGCTTCAAACTACGCAAAAGAGGAAATTCTTTGGTCGGACTACCATTAACAAGAATCAAAGCTCTACCCGAAGATAAACTACCCCGGATCCAATCACGCCACTTTGTTCCAAAACCAAAGGAATTAAGGACGTCATCCAAATAATCCCACCTAATAGAGTCATACGCTTTGGAAAAGTCGACTTTAAAAATCATTGCTTGCTTTTTTTGACGATTACACCAAGATAATATCTCGTTAATGACGAAAGGGCCGTCGAGAATCTGCCGATTGGGATGAAAAGGAGTCTGGACGTCTGAAATAAGATTAGAAATAACCGTTGAAAGTTTATTAGCAAGAATTTTGGTAACAACTTTGTAGAGGCTCCCAATCAAACTAATAGGCCGAAAGTCGTGAACAGCTTTCGGATCTAAAATTTTTGGAATGAGAGCAACAAAAGACGAATTACATCCAGTAGCAAATGATTCATGCTCAAAGAACCACTGAACGACGATAAATAAATCAGGCCCAACAACAGTCCAAAACTTCTGAAAAAATTCAAAAGTAAACCCATCCGGACAGGTGATTGTTTCACCACATCCCCAAACCGCTTTACGCACTTCCTCAATAGAAACCGAAGCTTCCAAATCTGAATTCTGCTCATGAGAAAGACGATTAGGGAAGTTAAAATTAAGTCTACCTCGACATCTGCCCGGGTCTTGAAATCTGTATGCAAAATGGGAACGGAATTCATTTTTCACTCGGCTAGGGTCATCCACCCATTCTCCATCTACCAAGACACCTTTGACAGAAAGATTGGCACGCTTTCTGTTGATGACACCGTGAAAAAATTTAGAATTTTCATCACCCTCGATGGCCCAACGGATTTTCGCCTTTTGAATGAAATCGTGAGAAACTGAAGAACTAATTTCATGTAGCTGTTTTGACAATTCCAACCTAGATAGAAGGATGTCTTCATTGGCCTCACCTCGGTCTAACAGTTTGTCGATGTCAGACAACTTTTTCTTGAGATCATTGGTGCGACCCGACTGTTGCCTTTTGTAATTAGCGACCCAGATTCGAATTTCTTTTTTCAACAATTGAAGCTTCTTTTTAAACCGAATCATCCCATTGCTGTCCTCGAGAGTAAAGGAGTTCCAGGTAGAAGTAACCATCTGTTCAAAACCAGAAAGGGCGAACCAAGAGTGATAAAGCCTAAATGGAGTAGCTCCATAGTCCGAAACAAGTTCCCGAAGCAAGATGGGACGATGATCCGAGAGGTGACGGTCAAGACAAATGGCTGAAACATGTGGGAAAGAGGAAAGTAATACCATCAATGACTAAAAAAATCGGTCCAATTTGCTCATATTGGAGGCGAAGGGGGAATGAGCCCAAGTGAATGGTCATCCATTCAACTGAATCTAATTTTCAAAACCGAACCAGAATTTAAGGCGTGAAGGTGCTCGTTCTCGAGCGGAAAAAATAGTTCCCCAACTTCCTCCGAACACCTAATTCATTAAGTCGGCCCAGCCCATACAATCACCGTTCCAACGATTAATGAGGGAAGACAGATAACTCCACAGCGTACATTTGGAAGTATGACTATGAGGAGCGTAAACAGAAATTATTAATAGTTTCAACTTCTTCGGAATCCACGTCCCATAAAGAGCGACAAAGTTATCTGAAATAACATGATGATCTTTATGGAAAACATTAGAGTCCCATGCACATAAAATGCCACCTGAGTTGCCAAGAGCCTCGCTAAAAGTATGATAAAAAAGATAGTTCCCCCATAAAAATTTTGCGTCCATTGCAGAAATATTCTCCGTTTTAGTTTCTTGAAGGGTCAAGAAACTAACGTTATTCTTGGTGACTAACTCCCGAACCCAATCTTTTTTAGCCTTGGATCCTAGGCCTTGAATATTTAAGGACAAACAATTCATCGAAAAACCGCGTGATCTCCTTGCGAACCAATGATGTTCTCCAAATCCTTAGTACATCCGTCCATAGTAAATCCCATGGTATGCCCGACCTTAATCATTTCCTCAAGAACCTCTAAGATAGAACCTCCCTCCTTACGTATGACTCCATTCCTTTCACCCCTAGGAGGAAAACTAACATTGATTTTCTCCACGTCCTCAAAAACACGCGAACTGCAATCCTCAGACTTACTGTGGGACCGAATGGGGGAAGCATCATTCTCATCATGCTGACCTGAATGGGAGTAGCCTTGTCAGGTGTGAAACCAGGGGGATACGGAATGCTCGTACCCGTGCTAGCTTTATCAACTACCTTATCTCGTTTATTAAGGAGACCATAGATGTTAAAGGGATCATAAGAAGCATCATTACCATTATCTGGCTGATCCTTTACATTACCACACTCCTGTTCATCCGCGTTGTCACCAAAATAAGTATCAGAAACCGCTTCAATGTCACTCTCGTCCTTCACATTATTCGGAACATTATTATCAACATCGCCTTTTTAACAGAATCCATCATCAGAACATTGTACCGACAAACAGGAATCATCTAAAGAAAAGACGTAGACCAACAAAAAGTTCCTTAGCACGAACCCAAAAAACCTTCCTTTTAGCGATTATCGTAAAGCTTTCAAGGATATTATCTGGCCAACATGTCTTGATGCAGAGACGTTTCCGAGCAAAGTTATCGTCATTCTTCCTTCTATTTCCATGACCTCACCCCATTCGACCGATTTTATAGAATGTGGGCAAGACCAGAAGCATTTTAAAGGCACCCCTTCATATCTACCCAAACAACCCGTTCTTTATCAACCGAAGATCCGTTGAGGAACGGCATAAGCAACTAAACATTGAAGAGAAACACCTACATGCTTCATCAGTTTAAATTTTTATCTGGTAGATTCCTAGTTTTTAACATGAACCATAGACCACCCAAGTAGTCAATCAAAACATTATGAAACCTTCACTAGCCAACAATACGTATAAATTATTAATAGAAGAGAATTGGCGAACCTCCCCCATCACAAAGTAGTCAAGATCTCTATTAACCAAACATGAATCATCCAAAACCAGAGCAGGTGACGAATTGGACTGAAAAGAGGGAACCGATAAACCTTTCACAAGCGGAGACAAAGGATGTAGCAACAAGACATACCATATGTGGGTTTAGTTTTTGGCCGTGTGAGTGAGCCGGGACTTTCGAACCGAGCATCTAGGCAAAACAAATGCCAACGACCAATCCAAAAGATGTACATAAAGTTCCTTACTATGTCTATCCCCGTATCGACATTAATGAAGCGAACATTAGGCAAATCGTTACCCAGCCCTTTTTGAGAATGCGATTAGGGATAAAAACAATCCTCCACCTGTTCCATAGGGATTGCACAGACTCCAGAGATGATCCTTAGAAGTTGTAGATTCGGGGAAATTGGTTACATAAATAGTTTTGGAAATCAGGCGCACGTGATCCGCGTTGCTACGAAAATTAGGTGCCATGGATAATTGATTTACGAAAAGGATGATTTGGATTGAAGGGAGATTTAAAATTGGGGATGACGGCTGTTGGTGTCAGATTGGTTCATCACCTAAGACCATCCACAACAGAACGTCTTAAAAATAAGGGCGTGTTTGTTTGATGACTTTTGAAGGGGTGGAGTAACTTTAGCATTAATTATAGGTGTTTGGTTAGTTTGTGAAAGAAAATTTGTGTCCATCATGTCCACTGTCATCATCCCGATCTTAAAGGTGGGTATAGCAACTTTTGATGGGTCCACTAGTTGATTCTCTCTAATGCTTAATAAATTTTATTATTATATTCGTATACAATATTATTTATGTATTAAAATATATTAATTTATCCCTCCTACATTAAATCAAAACCTTACATCAAATCTAAATCCAAAACCAAATCTAAATCCAAATCTAAACCCATCAACAAACTAAACGCACCCTAAATTAGGAATTATGTTTTCATTGACATAAATCAAAGAAATCTATGTTACGACATGTTGACACGAGCAACAACTAAAAAGCACCTAGAAACTCAACTAGTTGATGTGTATGGGTTTAAGGTATAGGACGACTTCACAATGATTGTAACATCACTTGTTAAACGAGTTTATTTAATGTTCAACGATTATGTTTTAGTTTTTTTTGTAAAAGGTGAATTATATTACCAATAAGAGATGATTACAAATTTATAAAGGAAATTGGACATGCTCAATCCTTGATACAAATGAAGAAATACATCACACATCCTAACTACAAGGATATCAGACAACATACATGTTCTGACTAAGCACCAGATTATACCAAACAAACATCTCATTCATCTAATTTGAATTCTCAAGTCAGTGTGACTTAGAATCAGACTAGGCAACCATAGAGAAACTCCATTCCCTTGCTACATTTCCCCCTACAAACATCCTACCTATGCCAAGTTAGCATAGAGTCTCTAATAAGAGGCATCACAAGGGGAAGGATAAAACTCTTGTTCTCACTAAGATCCACCACCAAATTACTACATTTCCAATGTTGGCATCACAAAATGGCTAGGAGTTACTCATGGAAACAATCCCACTTGACTACATTTTCATGACTGTTACCCAACAACTTGGATCAACAGCCCTGGCATCACCAAGTTGGCCTACAGCCACAGCAGGAAACCTTCCTTATGATGATAAGTGTAGCTTTTAACAAAGTCTACACAGCACACTGTTCAATAAGCTCATTAACATAGTAGGATTAAGACAAGGAAAGGTTCTTATCATCAAGATATTAGGCCCTCTGCAAGATTCTTACAAGTCTGCTACTAGATATCCAAGCCATATCCAGCATACTACTTTCACAATGTAGCAGTCCTCATAAGAATCCCAATCAAAATTTCAAGAAAATAGATTCCCAAACAGTCCTTAACTAGAGCAGAAAGACGTAGAGCAGAGAAACTCCACTCCACAGCTTTAATCAATCCACTTTTTCATTAGTTCTTCATTTGCACTGCTTCCATTCAAAGTTATTTGCCATTCTTTGTTTACATTAGCTACTTAAGCAGAGTACTTCACCTTTAGGCTAGAAAGCTTCATTCTTGTATGATTGATGATTGTAAGGAGGACAGTCTTGTAATCCCTTTTCTGGTTGCCAAACAGTCTTTTATTCCTTTCATCCCATATGTAGTATACACATGCAGCAAGAATTAACCTTCTCAAAACACTTCTGATGGAATTATTACAAGCCATTTCAGTCACTCTTCTTATGGTGACCTCCCAATAATTATTAATAACATTTAAATTACTCTTCTTTCTCATTTTAGTCCATATTTTTTAAGAATATGAGCATTTGAAGAAAAGATGATTATGAGAGTCTAAACATTCTTCACACAAAGGGCAAATAGCATTCCTCCTAGGGAACCATTTAGCAATTATGTCCTGTGTAGATAACCTCTTAAGGATAGTTAGCCACAGTATAAAGAAGTGTTTGGGTGTACACTAAGAAAACCATACTACTCTGTGCCATGCCACCTTTTCATCTCTCTGAATCCAGTCTTTCCACATATTGTTAATTGAACTTTACCACTTCACCTTCATTATTTTCCCACATAACTTTATCATCACACTCCACAAAGTTAGGAATAGGGATAGAGTTAAGTTGTGGGTGACTTGTGGTCCACTGTTTAGATAATTTCCATTCATCATTACATATCATATCACATAGCTTGGTTTTGTTTTTTGCTTCAGGCAGATCATCAATAGGAAAGGTTTCATTTAAAACTCATCCTTCCCACCATCTGTCATGCCAATAAGAGATAGATTTGCCATTCCCAATTTCACATTTAATATGTGGTCTCATTTTATTCCTCAGACTTAAGATTTGTTACCATCCACAACTGTTGTTGCCTAAAGCCTTAACCTTTCATATACTTGTCCCCTTAAGCCTTGCCACATTAATAAATTAAAAAAAAATTAATAATTTCATCAAAAAAAAAATTATTTAAAAAAATATAAAAAAAAAAAAAAATTTTTTTAAAATTTTTTAAAAAAATACAAAAAATACAAAAAACAAAAAAAAAAAAAAAAAAAAAAAATTAAGTTAAAAAAATAAAAAAAAATATAAAATTTTTAAAAGCAATTTTTAAAAAAAAAAATAAAAATAAAAAAAAAAGGAAAAAAAATTTATACAAATTAAATCAAAACAAAGAAATAAAAAGAAAAAAAAATTTAATAAAGAAATCCAAAAAAAATATAAAAAAAAAAAAAACAAAGTTTAAAAAAAATTTTTTTTAAAAAAAAAAAACTTCAAATTAAAAAAAAACAAAAAAATTTAAAAACAAAAAAAAAAAAAAAAAAATAAAAAAAAATAAAAAATTAAAAAATTAAAAGAAAAATTTAAAAAAACCAAAAAAAACAATAAAAAAAAAAGAAAAAAATTAAAAAAATAAACAAAAAAAAAAAAAAATAAATTTTTTTTTTAAAAAAATTTAGAAAATAAGAAAATCTAATAAAAAAAAAAATTAAAAAAAAAAAAAAAAATAAATAAAATTAAAATAAAAATATAAAACCAAAAAAAAAAAAAAAAAAAAATTTAAAAATTTTTTATTTTTTTTTTAAATAAAAAACATACAAAAAAAAAAAAAAAAACAACAATAAAAAAAAAAAAAAAAAAAAAAAAATAATAAACAAAAAAATATTAAAAAACAATCAAAATTAATTTTTTTAAAAAATTTAATAAAATCAAAAAAAAAAAAAAAAATAAATTTAGAAAAAAAAAAATAAAAAAAATTTAAAAAAAAAAAAAAAAAAAAAAAAAAAAAAAAAAAAATATTTAAAAAAAAAAAAAAAAAAAAATAAAAAATAAAAATATAAAAAAAAAAAACAAAACCAAAAAAATATTAAAAAAAAAAAAAAAATATTTAAAAAAAAAACAATTCAATAAATAAAAATAAAAAAAAAAATTATAAAAAAAAAAAAATCAATTTTTTTCAAAAAAAAACAAATAAAAAAACAAATTTTTTAAAAATAAAAAAAATAAAAAAAAAAAAAAAAAAAACATTTTTAATTAAATTTTTTTAATATATTAAAAAAAAAATTTTAAAAAATTTAAATTAACAAAAAAAAAAAAAAAAAAATATAATTATAATTATTTAAAAAAAAATAACAAATAAAATAATAAAAAAAAAAAAAGAAAAAAAAAATATTTAATTTTAAAAAACAAAAAAAAAAATAAAAATTAAATATATAAAAAAAAAGATTATCAAAAAAAAAAAAAATAAAAATAAACACAAAAAAAAAAAAAAAAATAAAATAAAAACAAATTTTTTTTAATTTTTTTAAAAAACAAAAAAAAAAATAAAAAAAACAAAAAAAATAATAAAAAAAAAATTAAAAAAAAAAAAGAAAAAAAAAATATAAAAATCAAAAAAATAAAAAAAAAAAACTAAAAAAAAAAAAAAAAAAAAAAAATAAAAAAATTAAAAATATCAAAAAATAAAAAAATTTTAAAAAAAATTCAAAAAATAAAGAAATAAAAAAAAAAAAATAAATTTTAAAAATTTTAAAAAAATTTTTTAAAAAAATTTTTTTAAAATTTTAAAAAAAAAAAATAAAAAATAAAAAATTTAAACAAAAAAACAATAAACAATTTAAAAATTTTAAAAACAAAATAATAATAAAATTAAAAACAATTTAATAATAAAAAATTGATAAAAAATACAAATTTAACAAAAAAAAAAAATTTTTTTAAAAAAAAAAATAAAAAAAAATTTTTAAAAAAATTAAAAATTTTTTTTTTTAAAAAAAAAAAAAAAAACAAAAGAAAATTAAAATAAAAAATAAAAACAATAAAAAATTTAAAACAAAAAATCAAAACAAAAAAAATAAAAAAAAAAAAGAAAAATTTTACAAAAAAAACAACAAAAAAAATTTTTTTAAAAAAAAAAAAAAAAAAAACAAAAAAAAAAAAAAAATTAAATTTCAAATAATAGAAAAATTAAAACAAATATAAAAAAAAAGAAAAAAAAAAAATAAAAAACAAAAAATAATTTTTTTTAAAAAAAAATAACAAAAGAAAGACAAAACAAAACAAAAAAAAAAATAAAAAAAAAAAAAAAATTTAAAAATTTAAAAAAAAAAAAAAAAATAAAATTCAAATAAAAAAAATTTTAAAAAAAAACATAAATTTAGAAAAATTAAATTAATTTAAAATAAAATTAAAAAAAAATAAAATTAAAAATTTAAAAAAAAATTTTAACAACAAAAAAAAAATTTTTTTAAAAAACAAAAAAAAATTATAAAACAAACAATATTAAACAAAAAAAAAAAGCAAAAAAAAAAAATAAAAAACAATTTATAATTTAATTTTAAAAAAAAATTTTTTAAAAATCTTACAAAAAAAAAAAATAATAAAATTTTATTTTATTTTTAAAAATTTTATGGTCCTGTGTAGATAACCTCTTAAGATAGTTAGCCACAGTAAAAGAAGTGTTTGGGTGTAACACTAAGAAACATACTACTCTGTGCCAATGCCACCTTTTCATACTCTCGAATCCAGTACTTTCCACATATTGTTAATTGTACTTTACCACTTCACCTTCAATATATTCCCACATAACTTTATCATCAACACTCCACGAAATATCGCAAAATACGAACAAGATAAGACTCCACAAAGTTAGGAATAGGGATAGAGTTAAGTTGTGGGTGACTTGTGGTCCACTGTTTAGATAATTTCCATTCATCATTACATATCATATCACATAGCTTGGTTTTGTTTTTTGCTTCAGGCAGATCATCAATAGGAAAGGTTTCATTTAAAACTCATCCTTCCCACCATCTGTCATGCCAATAAGAGATAGATTTGCCATTCCCAATTTCACATTTAATATGTGGTCTCATTTTATTCCTCAGACTTAAGATTTAGTTACCATCACAACGGTTGTTGCCTAAAGCCTTAACCTTTCATATACTTGTCCCCTTAAGCCTTGCCACATTAATCCATTTTACCTACAGAGATTATGTTTTAGTTTATAAGTGACATTTTTCCATCTTACCACCTTCCGTGTGGCGTTTGATACGCTCTGGCATCCATCTAGTTTCACTCCGTATGTGCAATGTATTCACTAGCACGTCTTCCGCCATCGCTGTTTTTACCGCATTCATTGACATTGTCAACAACGAAACTTGAAATTTTCATTGATAATTCATTTCTCTAATGTTTGTTGTATACTTGTATCGTGACAAAAGAGGCATCTTGTTTTTAACATGTTAGTGTTTGCGTTATTGATAAAGCAAATGTACAAAAAGGAAAACATAAGAAAAATAAACTATGCTGATGGACAAACTAGATCGAGTCAAGACAACGACACTTATATCTTTTATTCATGATAATAGTTCAAAGTCTTCAAATAACGAAGCATTTTGTTTATGTTTTTTCAACTTTCATGATAAAGTTCAAAGCCAACTTTCATTAGATTATTAGACTATATACTAATTTGCAATTTGCGTGACACAGTACTCAAACAGTGAGTTAGCCCAAAATCTTGCCCAAGTTAAAAAAAATTCCAACCGCCCAAAATGGAAAAAAAAAATTACAAAACGAACCCTCGACTTTTAATTATTTATGACTTTTTTATATAATAAACTTTTTTCTATTAGACTATATACTAATTTGCGTGACACAGTGCTCAAACAGTGAGTTAGCCCAAAATCTAGCCCGAGTTAAAAAAAAATTCCAACCGCCCAAAATGGAAAAAAAATTACAAAACGGACCATCGACTTTTAACTATTTACGACTTTTTATATAATAAACTTTAGTTATCAAATATATAACACATATCTACCGATTCATTCAGATCAAAAAAATACTCGCCAAAAGATCTTCGAATTGCGAACAAAACGAGCCCAATATTACAATGCTTGAAGTTTAATATAAATAGAAAAAAAACTTACAAACCGTACCCTCAACTTTTAATTATTTACGACTTTTTTATATAATAAACTTTATTTATCACATATATACCGCATATCCACCGATTCATTCTTATTGTATTGTACAATATCCTAAAATTGGTGACGACGGTGTCGTTTTGACATTGGGCCAAATTAAAAAAAAACTTAAATGAGGAAAAATGAAATGTTACGAAACGGACCCTCAACTTTTAACTATTTACGGCTTTTTTATATAATAAACTTTATTTACCAAATATATAGCACATATCTACCGATTCATTCAGATAAAAAATATTCGAATTGCGATTAAAACGAGCCTAATATTGCAATGCTTCTGATATATGCACGATTTTATAAAAAATGTTGAAGTTTAATATAAATATAAAAAATAAATAAAAAATTACAAAACGCACCCTCAACTTCTAACTATTTACGACTTTTTTATATAATAAACTTTATTTCTCAAATATATAACACATATCTACCGATTCATTCAGATAAAAAAAATACTCACGGAAAGATCTTCGAATTGCGAACAAAACAAGCCCAATATTGCAATGCTTCTGACATACGTACAATTTTATTCTATACTATACTATAGCGCATGATAGAAGACCACAAAATAGGTACCACTTTCTTAATGTGCTATTGTTGGCCTAATACAGTGGCCTGACTGTTGGGCTTTCACTAATGTTCATTTACCTAAGTCCAAGCAAAGACATAGGCCCATGTACTTTCTTCTAAAAAAAGACAGAAAAAAAACAACACAATTTTAAAAAAAAAGTC